>QANU01092089.1:159826-173251 GCA_003254905.1 Nissolia schottii | reverse complement strand
AAAGAAGTAAGGGGGGGGGGGGGGGGGGGAAGAGAGAGAGAGGGAAAAGGGGGGAAAATACGATTACTTAATTATGGGTTCCACAGTGTAAATTGTACTTTTGGTTCATACATTTGCTTGATCATTTCGGAGAAACGTCCACTGAGATCTCTCAGTATAGATGGTACCCAGCTATGAATTGTTCGAGGTACTTTTTATTGGTGACGCGTTTTTCAGCCACAAAACTTGGACTTCTTGTTACAATCTTCTTCTTCTTTTTTTTTTAAATCAGAATAAATGCTAAAGGCATATAGCATAGCACAAACTTTTCCAATAAAATTTGTGGTGTAAAATGATCCAAATCTGTCAATAGAAAAACACTCCAACGGTGAGTGAGGCTATTTCCATTTCAGGTAAACTAACACATGGTGTGTTACAAAGTGATAATGATTAAATTCCCCCAATGTTAAATGTGAAAAATTCCCCCCACAAGAAGTTGTGTATTTTGCATGTGGCAATGGTGAAACGTGCTCAAAATTTGCAGCCCTTAGATCATATTGGCGCTCCAATCTCCAGCCTTTGGATTCGACAAATCCTTTAGGACCGATTGAAAAATCTTTCATCATCACCACCGGGCGCTGAAACTTGGTTAAGTGCACGAGTTGGACTTCCTTTCTAAAGCAGGGGAAGAGGGTAACTTTCTGGCTATTATCTATGTCTAACCGAAATTGATATCATATGTAGCAAAGTGTTTGGCGAGACCTGTGCATGGATCAATGTCACTTTGATTAAATGGTACTTTTGCAATTACTCTTGGGACCAACCAAATTAGGCCAGCTCCCCAATGGTGCAAAGACTTGTTGCACACAAACTTGAAAAGGGAAAGGGAAAAAGAAAAGTGATCAAGTGTGGTTAGATAGCATCCAAAAACTAAATGCTACTATTGGACATTGGATGACAGGGTAACGCATAAATTGAAAAAGAGGTTCGAGAGAAGATAGATTAAAAACGTGTCGATAGGGTGAGCATATGTTATACATAGGACTGGCGTGAGAGATGTTGACTGAGTAGTGAGTTTTGAGCTCAGTCTTTTTCAATGTTGGTATATAAATATAATTGCTTGGTATTTCTCTTTCTTTTGATAAAGCCATTTCCATTTCTTTTTTGGGTAATTATATTTATTTTTTTTTAAAAGAATTCCTTTACTTCCAGCTGCCAAATGCCTTTTTTTCAGCACGTGAAAATTGTGCTTGATAAAATTATTGGATTATTCTATTTATACATCCTTTCGTTTTGGATTGGAGCTAAGAAACAAATTGTAAAAGCATCTAAAGATTGCGATTGCGACACTTATAGTGTGTTAAATATAAAAATTATTTGCGTATTTTTGACGGGTTAAAATTTTGAAATAAATAATTTTTAATTTATATTAAACTCTCCGTGATCAAGCATACTTCAAGTCAAGTTTCAAATTAAGAGGCATGTTAGATATAATAACTGTTCATTTTTCTTGATCTTAACTTTTAGGAAAGACAATTATTAATATATTAAGAGCGTAACTCGAAATGAAAGACGTAAACTTTTTTTTATTAACTGCTTTTGTCTTAATAGAATTACGATATTCATATCTCAACTACCTGAAACTTTGACTGATCTAAACAGATTCAATTGAATTCTTTTTTATTAAATTATTTGTCAATAATATTCACGCAAATAATTAATTGAGCATAATAGTTTTAAATAAATTTAAACATTTCCAACTTATATTACTGTATTGTCAAAATAAAATCCCTAGTTTACTCTTTCTAATAAAATCTAAATCCTATTCATAATTTCCAATCTTAGTTTTCATGTTAGGTACACCACTCATCTCTCTCACAGCATACTATCTTTGCCTCACTATCACTTGTTTGGGGATCCTGAGGATGTCATCTCTATTACAAAGGGTTGATTTAAAAGTTAAGTAATTAAAACATTTGTTAGAGGAGGATAAAATATCAAATCCCTTAAAAGTTAAAACAGCTTCTGTAAAACATATTGCACAACACCTTAATTTCGAAGTTCAACGAAAATTAATGTTATAAAAGATTTAAATACGTCAAATTAACTTACGAAGATATTTGACCATGTTATCTCTCTCTCTCTCTCTCTCTCTCTCTCTATATATATATATATATATATATATATAAACACACACAAACTATTACACCATGAATTACTTCTGAAAAACTACAGCTTTCTCTAAGACTGACTCCTAGAAGCTCACACCAAAAATATATCTGTGGGAGTTGATTGAGCAATAAACATAAAAAAAAAAAAAGAATTACTAATATAAAAAAGTTTAAGGTTAAAAATATTTCAGCATTGTTGCCCTAGATCTTTCTACAAATTGTTCTATCAGCGTTTGGGTTGAGAGACAAAACACTAGAATAAGAATATAAAGACATAAAATTATTTTATTTTTTGTACATCCTTAAAGGAATACAGAAAACATAGAATTGGATTTAATTAACGGGACAATAATTTTTCTTGTCTCTGTGTTTTGTCCTTCTAACCAAACTCTAGAGAGAAGAACAAAATCATTTTTTAAAAAAGATAAAAAGCAAAAATAATCAATGGCATATATAGTGCCATGGTGACGCTAATATTAAAAAACCCAAGTGTGCCAATGATTAACACTTAAGTATCTTTAATATCCTTTTAGCTTTCCCCAACTGAACTCTCTTGACCCTCCCTTTTATGGCTTCCTCTACCAAATTTAAGTGCAACCAAACCAACATAATGTTCTGATTTCGGAACAGAGCTAATTAACACTGTGCTCATTGAATAATAGTACTAGTTTAGTAAATCTTATAAAATGCTCTTCAGCACGTGCTCATGTCTAGTTGGACCACGCCTCCATTCCTCTACAGCAAATAATCCTTGACCTAACTTATTGCCAATCTTGCTGGCCAAAGGAAAATAAAAATACAACTATAAACTGTTATCAAATGATAAGAATATGAGTGATGAAGAAGGAAAAGAAATAAACAATAAACGGTGTGACGTTATTGAATAATCTCAATACTACTCATTTGTTTTTGAATAATTGTCCACTTATATTTGTGTACATGTATTAAAAAATTATTAAAAGATTTAATAGCATTTTATAAAGTTATCTCAAATAATTTCTCTTTTCATCTATTTTTCTCTTATAGATTGTGTTTTGATTTCAGGATCAAGACATGAAGACAGAGATATGCGAACAAAATATTTTTGCACCTCACCGAAGATGGGACAGAGGGGACAAATAATTTTTTCCTTAGGGACATAATTTTTTTTGCCTCTGTACTTGTGTTTCTATCTCATTGTCTTGTTGCTGATACCAAAGATAATCATATATACTCGTTCTCTCTTTTCCACTACTTTCATTCAAAAGGGATATGTTAAGAAAAGATAATGTTAATATTGTCTAAATTTAGGAAGTAAACAATTATTTGTGAAAATATCAAAATAAAAAAGATGAAGAGTTATTTGATAACAAAGAGAGTATGTAGTACTCCCTTAGTTCTCCAACGTTACTCCATTTTATTTTTTAAAAATTCATGAATAATTCAATAATGTTAGTTCTTCTTGCTTTTTTAAATGCATTGATAATTCAATGTATCTAGACACAGTTGTTATGCATGATTAAGCTAGTCAGACTCAACTTCGATCATTTTTAATGTACAAACATAGCTAATTCTTTGCCCTTAACTTAGTCACTTATAATTAATTCCACTCGCTGCGTTTTCTAAACCTAATTAATCCTCCCCAAAACAACTTATATTAACAAGGTGCTACTTTTGGCTTTCATTTAATTCATGTCCTTATTTTCACTTTACTCGACAATTATGATGAAATGGGGGGACCTTGAATTATTAGGCAACAAAGGAGGGACATCCTGGTACAACACCTTTGGAAAAAAATAAAAACCAGACGAACTCAAGAAACAAAACGGATCAGGATCAGCGTAAGTGGACAAGTTTTAGTGTCAACATCAAAGCAAAGTCCATACTGAACCAGTTAGCTTGTGGGCCTTTCTGAATTTGCATCCCAAATTTCCTCTTGCTCCCATCATCCTTTGACCCCTTCCCTAAAACACACATAAATAAATAAATAAACATATAATGTTTAATTATTATTATGTATTGATAATATAAGATTTTATATATTATTATCTAATTAAATCATTCTACATGTATGTTCTTTTAAGTAATGGATGAAAATATTGACTATTTTTACTGATGTGATAATATTTAATTAGCTGATATTTTGTTTGGTCCATTATATCTGTCATCTTTACTTTTTTATTTTATTAAAAATTTAATGTATTTAGACATAATTGTATTACGAAGAGAATATACCTCACACAGTGCATATGAAATAAATAACCCTAATTTAATTTTTATGATCATTGATAATTAAGAAATGCATAAGCGTAATTATTAAACACTTTACTACCACAAATTGACCCCTCTCGCAGTCGCGCACTCATATCCAAATCAAAACAATGATTAATTATTCCCAAAACCTTGTCCGTAACCAAAGGGGGCTCTCAGATCCCGAGCCCATTTAAAACCCTTCACGCGTGGCAGAAACTCATTAGAGGAAAAAAATAAACGGCGTGGATCTCTTAGATGACCAGAGAGGGTAGTTTAATCAGACGGCGAGGAAGGGGGAAGAGCGATAAAAACCCCAGCGGAAGGAAGCGACTTGTTACGCAGCTACCGAGGAGTGAGAGAGAGAGACATATAAACAACACTGCCCGCACCATTCTCCACTGTCCAAGGAGATCACGCACGAAGAGGCTTAGACCTCTCTCTCTCTCTCTCTCTCTCTCTCTCTCTCTCTCTCGCTCTACGTGTTGAAGCTGCTTAAGGAGCACTCATTCGTTGCTTTGGTGCGGTGTGGTGTGGTGAATGACTTGTTGCTTGAGCTGAGTTCGGGTTTGGATTCGGGTGACCCGTTCGGTGAGTTGATGGATCCGGGGGCGATGATGAACGAGGGCTCGTTTCCGAATGGGAGTGCCAATACGCCGCCGTTTAGCTTGGCGGAGATCTGGCAGTTTCCTCCGGCAATGAACGCCGCCGCCGGCGGGCTGGGGCTCAGGAGGCCGCAGTTCGGGAATGTTTTGGGGCAGTTTGGGGATTTCCCGGCGGGTGTGAACCGGGACGGTCCGGGTGCTGGACCGGGACCGGTCGGTTCGGAGCAGGGGGCGGCCAGTGGCGGTGGTGGCGGTAGGAAGAGGCGTGACTCGGAGGAGGAATCTGCTAAGGGCGCGTCCACCAGCAATGGTGGAGCCAATTGCGTGGTATTCGCTTATTCGCTCACTCAGTTATTTACTATTTCTGGAATTAATTTGAAAATGAATTAAAAAAAAATGCAGTGCAAACTACTAAACTAGTTTGTTTTGGTACAAAAGAATTGGTGGTGAAATTGCAGTTGCTGTTAAAATAAATAAATTGGATCTGCTTCTGTTGTTGCTTGTTAGTCCTAGTTCATGTTACATTTTTTGGATTGCTATCAGCTGATTTGCCGTTATTCACTTAAGTTTTTGTTCTAATCCAAGTTCTCTTATTGAATTGATTTGTAGTAAGTATGGAATTTAATGGAACTAATGGAAGGTCATTAGTGATTACCAAATTGACGTGTTTGGATTGAGCAGAATGATGGTGATGGGAAACGGCTGAAAGCATCAGCAGGGAGCAGCAGGAATGAGGGGCGTGACGCTAAAGTTGAAGGAGGAGAAGGCAGTTCAGGAAAGCCTGCGGAGCAAAGCGGTCATCCGCCTGCTGAGCCTCCTCCAAAGCAAGATTACATCCACGTGCGTGCCAGAAGGGGCCAGGCTACTGATAGCCACAGCCTTGCTGAAAGAGTAATTTTGCTCCTATTCTGACCCTGCTTTTTGTGTTGATCTGTTATGCATGGTTTTCTATGCTTTTTGTTTGTTTTATTGTAAAAGCTATGTTTCTTAAGGAAGATAGCAGCACATGAGAGGCAGGTACAGGGCCTAGTTTGCTATTTCCACAAGAAAAAAAAATTAAATGGAAAATGATATTATTTTACCATTTTTATGGTAATTTAAGGAAAGCTTTTGAGTTTATGGATCTGTTGCAATTGAAGTCGTTGACAATGATTACTAATTTGGATGTTGGTGGTCACTGGACAGGCTAGAAGGGAAAAGATTAGCGAGAGGATGAAAATTCTTCAGGATTTGGTCCCTGGTTGCAATAAGGTATTTTTTTTTTCTTACCTGTTGAATTTTGTTTCTGCACTCGTATAGACGGAAGTAATGTAAGGAAAAAAATTGTTACCTTGGACTGTAAAAGAAAAGAACAGTGCTATCTTCTGGATATTTGTACACATAAGTCTCTAGTGAGGTGAGACCATATTGATAATGCTCAAACATAATTCCTGATGATTTTTGTTGTTATAATCCATGTTTTCTGGGAAATTATAAACTGAGATATTTTTCTTTACTTCAGGTTATTGGTAAAGCATTGGTCCTTGATGAGATAATTAATTACATCCAATCTCTTCAGCGCCAAGTTGAGGTATCAATTATTTTTATGATTTTGGTATTTTCTCAATTAGAATGTTTCTTAGAATTTATTTCTGTTTTGAAGTTAATTTTGATGATTGTAATCTGGATGTCACAGTTTTTGTCAATGAAGCTTGAAGCAGTGAATTCAAGACTGAACTCTGGCATTGAAGCGTTTCCTCATAAAGAAGTAAGCCTTCAAAATCCCATTGTTTTTATATTGGAACCTCTAATTTAGTTGAAAGATGGCTTTTATCTTTACTCCAAATTCTTTCTTCTGATAATTCATGATGATTTCTGCCAGTTGTTATGTTACAAGGATGTCTGTTAGGGCTGAAGAATTTTTGTGTAGACATTGTTTGGGTTATAAACTAGACCTTTTTTCATTCTGAAAGAGCTTATCTATTTTAGAAGAAAAGGAAAAGGAAAAAAAAAAAAAAAAAGAAATTGGTGTCTAAAAGTTTGTTGTGCGAAGAAAGAGTAAGACAATACTGAAGGTACTTTGCTTTTTATACTGAGATGTGCTGCTTATTATGTTTTCATTTAAAAAAAAAAAAAAATCAATGAAGCACACAATATGGACCATAGATGAGATATATTTTTTTCTTCATTCACAAATTTGTTTATTGTGTACTTTTGAAATTGTTGGTTGAATCTTCATCTGCTTCACCTTTGTCAAATAAATGAAATGCTTCTTATGCTTTTCAAGAATCTGGACTGATTAGTTTTGTAATACTGGTGCATAAAGTAATATATTTGATCGTAGACGATAATTGTGACAAGTAAATATTCTATGTAAACAAAAGGTTAAGAAATTAGGAAGTAAGAGCTCATACTGAAATCAAAATTTGTTACCAGAACCAGAAATAATCAAGAGATGATTGGTGGAGTTTTTCATTCTTTTGGATAAACCACGAGTCTCACAATACATCAACTTTTGTTTCAGTTAGTTCCGCAAACATTTGATCCAGCTAGCATGCCATTTGGTTCACAAGCTACTAGAGAATATAGCAGAGGTTCGTCGCCAGAGTGGTTACATATGCAGGTAGGAGGTGCTTTTGATAGGGCAACGTAGACCATGGAACCATTCACCTTGTAATAAAATGCATAAACAAGCAATATTGGGTCCTTCACTTCAATGGCTCCCACAGAATCGAAATGATATACTCAAGGTGCTAAATCCAATGGTGCCTCATCCCCATTTTCTGCACAAGGCATGGAGCTGTTATAGTTTCGACATGACTGTTTCAGTTAGTATTTAAGCATCTCCATATGTTGGTGTGTTGGAAAATGAATTCATTTACTCAATATGTAGTCTAGTGAACTATATAAGCTTTTCCTGCTGATACTCAACATAACCCTTAAATGATTATTCTTCTTTCTTGTAAAAGAATGTTGCTTGTCGTGAATACATATTGTGTAATAGTCTCAACATTGGTGTTTGTTTGTGTAGCAATGTTGAATAAATGAAGCAAGTATAACTGTTAAATTATTTTTTGGCTTGTGAGGGCTGATATGATTTCATAGAAACACTACTGGTACTTTCTGGAATTTCATGACGGTTACTGGGTACTGCTCGACGTATAGATGTTTAGGACTTGTTTGGATTAGTACAAAAAAAAAAAAAGCACTTATTTTAGTTATAATTTTAAGTGTAGATTTTTTTAAAGGTTTAATTTACATATTTATAAGATAAAATCACACCTTCCAATTTATTTTTTTTTAAATGCAGAACATTTCAAATTTATTAATCTAAGAGCATTTCAAACTTATAGAGAGTTATATTTTACATTGTTTTTAAAAATATATTTTTTTAAAGTTATATTTTAATACTTGTTAATTTTTTTTAAAAGTACTTTTTTTAGAAGCTAATTTAAATGGCCTATGCTCCAAACTTTTGGGAAAACTTTAAATATATATATTTTAATAATTGTGTATTTTAACAATTATTTTTCCATATAATCAATTATGTGATGATTAATTTATGTTTGAATACTTAAGCTAAAGAGTGATTTTCAGATAATCTGTTTTATTTAGATTGTATGAAAAAATTACTTTTGTACGCTAAATTACTAAATAAGGTTATATAAAATAATTAATTATATTATAATATTTGATTGTTAGGGACAATTTAGTAAAAATATGAAGACAAAAAATTTAATCAAAAATGCAAACAACTTTTTTTTACTTAATATCCAAAATGCTGCTCCTTTTTTTTCTTCACAAAACAGTTGTTTTTCAATGCAAAACATCTTTATTCTTTTTTCCACATTATATCCAAACATGCTAGATTATTGACAACAGCATTTAAAAATAAAAATAAAAATTGTTTGTCTTGATCCCCAAACATGCTCAAAGTTTGAGCGTGGATGCATTATTGTTTCCTCACCATTAGTTTGTAATGACATTTTACTTTTGATTAAATTACTTGTAACTTAGATAACATGTTAATTACAAGCCTGGTCTGTCAAGGCATGTAAAATGCAGTTTAGGATTTGCAAGATTAATATACACCCAAAACTAGCTTCATAGCCTAGTTCTAGTATTGAACCATGAACTAAGCCAAGGCCACTACGTAAGCTGGATAGACGAGTATGGTACATAAAATAATACTTCAGTGCTATTCAATAAGATACAAAATAATTTTTTAGCACGTTATGGTAGAACCCGTTGACAAAAAAAAAAAAAAAAAACATAGGTGTGAGTTCTCTTATGCCAGCCCGTGTAAGATGATGTAGGACACCTAATTTTAACTCAAAATTCATGATTGCCTCAGAGAACACTGCACCGGTTGGCTCATATGAGCAGCCAGATGCGGCCAGCCTAGAGTCTGGTTTTGGTTATCTAAATGGATCAAAAACCATATCATGTTCTTCTTGTTGCCTCCTTTTTTGCCTAATACAACTTTACGTCCTTTGGATCTCTGGATCAAAGGGAAGTAATGTGGTATCAAGTAAGAAATGAGTCATACATGGGAACCAAAAATAAAATTAAATAACAAAAATTAAAACAATGCAAACAATTTTTTTTTATTCTGTTGACTGTTGCGGCGCTAGATCACCGTCACAGCGGTTAACAGAGAACTGACGATAACAAAAAGAAGAAAAATTGGCTAAATTGTGCCAAATTTGACATAGAGATTGTTGCACACCTTTGGTCAAATAGAATTAAAATTGAGTTAACACTTAAAAACAATGTAATATATGTACAGCTCAGGTCGTCTCACAAGGAAGCAAATTAACCAATTATAGAAACTGGGGGTTGTTTTAGTATGGTTTGAACGAATTTAACAAATATGATAAGAAAAACACCTGCACACGGATTCTCGCAGATTAAATATTAATTATCATCAGTCTAACTAGTATACGAATTAGGGGTTGTTTATTAGTTTTAAATCTCCAACTAATGTATAATTCACCTAAGGAGACCACGATCATGTTCTTCCTAGGAGTTAGTTAGCACTAAGAATCTAATGACCACGATCGCAGCCCTAAACTCCTACACTAATTATTAATGCAATTACAGAACCAATTCCAATAGGAATAATCCCAATTCCCTTTACCGAATTAATGAATGCTAATTTATAAATTAAATTCCCCAATCCGAAAACCTTAAACTAACAAGATGTATGCATTGTAAAGACTTGCCAATTTAAGACTACTCTTACCAATTATTGAATAGAGAAAAATAAGAGTCAAATTCACAAACTATCGTTCAAAACTCAAGACCTCAATTAATCCTTACTCTTTTGAAATTTTGTGTGCGGTATTAGAAAACTATTCCTCCATGAGTAGAGGACACAAAATCATAAATTATAAAGGCAAAACAAAAATCAAACAAAAATTGGATAGAAGAACATGAGATTGATGGAAATAAATACTTGAATTCAAGTACAACGCGAGTGCCCCAAAAATCCTCAATCTAACAAAGGAAAGACAAAGCGCTATTCTAACAAAACCCTAGACTGCAAAAGAGTATAGAGAGGTGTGTAGAGATCATAACAGATGTCATTCTCACTCAAAATAATCCTAATTTATAGAAAAACACTATCGAAATTAGTTATGCAAGTTTGATTCCTGTCAGGCGGCGTTCTGGTGACCATTGCAGCACTTGAGAACTATTGTAGCGCTTAATGATCGTTGTAGCGGTCCACAGAACCTTCAAAGTTTTGTTTCAGCTTCCTTGGCATGTCCTTTGCGTCGGTCCTTGATTCCTGTGACTTTAACAACTCAAACAAGAGAGGTTAAATGCATAGGTTATTCAAGATACATAAAATACTAAAAAATGTGCCTTTAAATCACATATTTTTCTAATTAAGCACAAAGAGAACAATATGCAAAACAAGGTAATTGAACTTTTAAACTGCACATTTTTAGTTTGTAATGTTCAATTATGAAAGGGTAAAATGGGGCATTAAAGCCCCCTATCAAAATGAGAAAGTGATCAATCATGTTTTCTGGCTTATAGACATGATTTTGCACAAGGCTGTAATGGATGTGGACGTTGCGGAGAATGGGAATGCAATTGATTCTTACCATCTTAGGAGTCCGAGATTGATGAGTTGGATTGGGCCTACAGTTGGGTGGGTGAAGGTGAATGTCAATGGTAATTCTTTGGGCAATCTTGACACCACAGGATTTAGTGCGGTCATTAGAGGTTTTAATGCTGAATGGATCAATGGTTTCATAGGAGCTATAAGGGTTTTGAACAACCTTTTTCAAGAGTTTTTGACTTTGGTTTGAAGATGGCTTGAGATTATGATTACCGTCATGGTCATGTGTGGTGTGAAAGTGATTCGACTAAAGCTATTAGATTGGTGCAAGATCGATTTCTTGAGCATAACTTTATTGTTGTTGTTAGAGATATCAAGGAGCACTTGCATAAGGATTGAGAAGTTCATATATCTCATGTACTTCGAGAAGGTAATGTCTAGGGGTGGAACAAAAATGCTCCATGTACACCCATAATTGATACACCCGTACATACACCCATGATTTATACGCATTTAATGACTAATATTCGTATAATGTATTATTATACTGTACGGGTGTCTATCACAACGCCACGCGAGTTGTGATCGACGTAGACTGCTCCAGCAGCAACGGAATCCCATTTTTTGAGATTCAAAACATTTGTGAACGCATCATATTGCAAAATTGATGCGTTCACTCGAGAGTTCTCGCTCTGTCTGCACTGTGTAATTCCTCATCGAGAGTTCTAACTCAATCGGCACTGTGTAATTCGCAAGCTATTCTTGCTGGTGGTCGAAAATGGCAATGCAAGAACCCGAGGTAACATTCTGGCATTTTTCGTCTGTTAATTGTTGGTGTGAACGAATCAGGTCATCGTGGTTGTGGATTTTTGCTGCGGTGAAGCCAGTTATGGCAATGCACCTTAAATTCTGGTAATACGACCCTGAAAAATTGGGTGCACTAACATTGGATGGACTCAAGCACAAACATTTAGTTTGCATGCAGTTATGAGTCAGGAATTGCAATGTCGTCGTGATCGTTTTCATTGTTTTTTGCGCAATGATGCTGAAAAAATATTGGCACAAACATTAATCGAAGCAGTGCACAAACTTTTATTGTGCATGGACACAAACTTTTATTGCATGTAGCAAGGGAACATACATTTTTGTTTGGCAATGCACCTTAAATTCTGGTTTGATGACGCTGAAAAATTGGGTGCACCAACATTGGATGGGCTCAAGCACAAACATTTAGTTTGCATCCAGTTATGAGTCAGGAATTGCAATGTCTTCGTGATCGTTTGTTTTCACTTTTTTTGGGCAATGATGCTAAAACGATATTGGCACAAACTTTAATCGATGCAGTGCACAAACTTTTGCTGTGTACGGACACAAACTTTTACTGCATGTATCAGGGAAACGTACATTTTGTCACAGCTTAAGCATTCATTACATATTTGCGTTTTCATTGCGTATTTTTCAAATTTTTTAGGATGTTTTGCATTATAAAACACTCGATTATATGATCAGTGTTTAGTTGGGTGTATGGCAGCGTGCACAAACTTTTTCTGGTATGATGCACAAACAATTATGATAATTTGCACAAACATTTTTTTTCATACAGGACGCTGTGTCAGTCGTTGTTGAGGGGGAGGAGGTGCCAAAGGCTGGCATGGTGTTTGACACGCTGCAGGATGTGAAGGATTTCTACCAGAATTATGCAAGGAAAGTAGGATTTTCATGGAGGATCAGGAGCACCAAATTTGATGAAGACAAACAAATCAAATATCAGATTTTGTCGTGCTCGAGGGAAGGGTGTAGAGCCTCCCAAATTCCAAAGTTTGACAAGACCAATCCAAATCGGCCGCTAAATGTGAAGCAAGGATATCGGTTTCAAAGGTTCAAAACGGAGAGTCCGAGGTGTGGGTCATCAGGAGTGCCGTAAATGTGCATTCACATGAAGTGAGCCCTACTAAAGCAAGGATTTTCAAAGAAAACCGAAGCCTTAACATGAATGCAAAGCGGATAATTGAGTTGAATGACAGGGCTGGAGTGAGAGTGAACAAGACATTCCAAACGCTTGTGCAAGAAGGCGGCGGTCACGAGTGTTTAAATTTTATTGAAAAGGATGTTAGAAATTATGTTAATAGAGAGTTGCGTACTATACGGGAGGATGGCGATGCAAAGGTGTTAATGGAATACTTTGCAAGAATGAAGGAGCAGAATCCCAATTTTTGGTATGAGGTCGAGGTGAATGAGGGAAAACAGATTAGAAACGTTTTTTGGCCTGATGCAAGGAGTCGGGCGGCTCATGAATATTTTGGGGACGTGGTATCATTTGATACCACGTATGGCATTAATAGGTATCGTATGCCGTTTGGATCGTTTGTGGGGGTTAACCATCATGGGATGT
>QANU01092089.1:135573-153300 GCA_003254905.1 Nissolia schottii | reverse complement strand
TAAGAAAAATGTATACTATATATTCCGCACACTTTATCTGTATTGGATGGCATCAATTTATGTACAAGTTACTTGATATATGCTATCCCATTTTACCCCAAAAGACCCCAACCCCCCCTATTTTTTACGCCTTTTGCCTTTTCCACCATCCCCAATGAGCTCTGCCGTGCCAACGTCAAGGTAAGGGCTTGTTTGTAGCCTCCCTTTGCGTCGCTGCCGGGGGGCAGGCACTTCCTCAACATCTGACTCCGAAGAAACAACAGGTACTTACCCTTGTGCCAGCTCGTGCGGCATCCGAATGAGTTTTTCTCGCAATTTGTTTTGTGTTGACAGCAGTGATGCAAGCAACACATTCTTGCGGATGTTGGCGAGCTCTTTCTGCGTTGAACACAGACAAAAAAATGTATGTTAATCTATTGAATATGTCAATTGAACTGTGGTTAGTTATGGTACGTACATTATCCCACGACGGCATTGTTTTCCCGTTTGCATATGTTATAGATGGGTCCCACATCTCCATCCACTTTATGACAAACAAGCCACAATCATAGCTGCAGTTTCAAACTCATTTTCAGACCAACAGCACAGAAAAGATACATAGGTTTTAATGAAATTATTTCAAGCCATGTTTTCAAACTTACACGTTTGGCTGGCCCGGCACATCTATGTACTCAATGGATAATCCGGCTCCAGACAACTCAAAACCCTTTATTGTTCTGTGCATAAGCTCCTCTATGACCATCGACTATTTGAAATAATGAAAAAAAATGTTGCACAAACATTAATTGTTCAAAGCACAAACTTTTGCTGTGTATAAGCACAAACATTTACTGCATGTGTAAATGCACAAACATTTATAATTACTCTGATCAAATTATGTTATTAAAAAAAAAAAACATCGATGGTACATAGCGGAGAGGGCACATTACCACATATTGGTCCAAGTAGTCCCTGTCCCCCCCGGGCTTGTAGTATGTTTTGAATCGAGGACCATAAGCTTTCGCCCAGGCACATTGACTGCATACAGCCACCAATGTGATGAGTGCACCAGAGGGATGAAAATCTGCATAGTTAAAATAAGCCATATATCAGAACAAAAAGTTGCGTAACAGTAGGCACAACACATTAGCAGAAATTATATGTTTACCCATGTCCGGCCTTGAAGTTTGTCCGGATCAAAGTACAGAGCTCCTTTCTCGTAACCAGGGATTAGGGGGGTGTACTTTCTGTCACTGATGAATTGGTTGAAGTACGATGTGATCAGTGCAGGCTACAGATTCGAGGAACGGTGGTGATAAGTTTTTTTTTTAAAATCATGGAATGGAATGGTGTATAAGGGAAGATGGTGCATACCATCATATACGGGGTCAAGCAGTAACATTGCTCCCTGAAGCAAGGACATTTGGAACAATTGAAGAAGAAGCATATATAATTCATGAACTGAAATACATAAAACACAAACATTATACGAAATATGCACAAACTTTTCAGATGAGTCCCTGGTGAACTTATTTTGAAACATGAACAATGCACAAACTTTTTTCGATGCACAGCACAAACATTGAGTGCCATTTAGCACAAACTTTTGTTATCGCTGATGTTTAACTTCAATGGACTTAGTTACTTGCTAGCAGGAGCAATGCATTAGTTACTTTAGCACAAACTTTTCATGCAGCCATGCACAAACATTTGTACACACCCTGGTGACTTAAGATTCATAACCAAATCAAATCAAATCAAACATTGCATTCATGTTAACAAATATGACATAGTTGAAGAGAGTCATACCACGTTGTCGATGTGGGCTCTAGGCCGCATGCTACGGGCTTCAACCTTTGTCAACCAAACATCATCCCGGTCAACTAAGTTTGCTAGTTCCGAGTGAGGATCGCTGTTTCTGTCCAGCATCCAGCGGTAGATGCTGTTTAGATCCAGGCCCTTTTCATCAACAACCTCCAACAGCTGAGATGGTCTAGATTGTTATAGAGGAGGGGCATGATGGGGTATGGAAGGCGGCGATTGGCAGGGTGTGTTGATGCCAAGATCAAAGGTTGGCATTGTGTTCCCAACATCCTCAGCAGCCCCCCTTGAAGGGGTGGGCGGGGGTGATTATTGCTAATGGAGGGATATTGAGGGGGGGTTGGGGGGCATATGACACTAACAGCTCCGATGATGGGGCTATGTCCGCATCATCCCCAAAATAGAGGACACAACCCCGTGCACAACAATGGCTAGTGATTGCTCACTATCTATGTTGTCTGCATCGCACTCGTGATCGGGGCTGCAAGGGGGGAGATAGGATATGTTAGTATATTAACACATAAATATGGTGTACAAACATTTCAGAGAGATGCACAAACATGACTAAACTGAGTGCACAAACATATTTTACTTGCCTGTGCGCTGATTGGATTGTGGGGGGCAACATGGCAGTGGCCATTTTGCCATCGGCAGCAGGTGCACAGGATGCTTCGCCGCCAGCCGGTGTGTCATCAGCAGCCGGCTCTGCGTGGGGTTCCGAGGCTGATTGCATGGCAGCTGGTGTATCAGGCTCGCCATGTTGTGTAAGTAGCAATGTGCCACAACAAACATCACCGGCTGGTGTGGCATTGTCTGTGGGGGGGTTAGCCCTAATTGGGACGACTGGCTTAATGTTAAGCTGTCGTCGTTTGTAGACATTAGTAACTACCCTTGCCCCATCACTGCCGGCCTCTCCGGTGGGCTTGTCCTTGGTGTTAATGCGGGGGGCGCTGGTATGTTTGGTCACATGGTGACCAGTGTGAATCATTCCCTGCCATTTAAATTATCAAAGAAATATCCAAGCATTAAAGCAGTAAAGAAGTGTTTTATATGAAAAAAATATCAAAGAAGTGTTTTATAAATGGCTTTACCACCGAGCTAGCCCGCTCCCTTTTCACCATGTCTTTCATACGGCCATAGCTCCAGTACCTGATCCACGGTGGCGGTGGATCTCTATGGAGCAGGTTTTGGGGACCAAACCTTTTTGTGTGGAAGTATATGACCTGGTTCCAAGCATTAAAGCAGTGAAGTTAATTGCAATTACCTTAAAACAAGAAGTAAACAAAGGTTTTGTATATTTCATTACACTGCAGATTACATTACAGCATTATATGATTTGTGGCACAAACTGTTCAGAACCATGTCAGGGACACAAATTTATTTCATGTTAATGCTCAATGGACAGGGCACAAACATTTTACATGTTAATGCACAAACATTTTCATGTAGTTGCACAAACTTTTACAGTTCAAAGTAGGGAAGTCGACATTCGTTACCTCCAACACATATAGGCAACCGTTGATGGTCTTGGCTTGTTCCTCCGGTACTGCCGGATACCGTCCACGATGTACTCGTGGATGTATTGACTCCAATTGTAACGTTGGGGGTCATCTACATCCATGATTGCGGCCAGGTACGCCGGGCTTGCCATCGGGGCAGTGTTGGGGCAGAGAAAGCATTTTAATGCAGCCATTAAAAATGCTCTCCGGAAGGTGGGCCCTACCGGGTTTGCTCTGACCATGCCTATGAGCTGGACAAGGCTTTGTTTCCTAAATGGGGCCAGCATTCCAACATGCTCGGGGCCGACCTCAGCGAAGGCCTCCCCTACGAAGGACGTGTGGCAAAGTTAATAAATGTGGGTGTATGGATAAGAATATTTGGATGAACAAATAAGAATAAACAGAATAATGTATGGACAATATACCGTTGTGAGGCAGTCCTAGTGCTGCTCCAACCAGCTCAGTCTTAACATCCACTTTTCCGTATGGGGTGTTAAGGAAGTGACCAGTTAGGTCATACGAGTCAGCCAATGCAAGGAGTAAAGGGTGGTCAACTTGGCCACCCTCTATGTCAAGCAATGGTGCGAAACCCACTGCCACAACATCTTCCCGCTGTTCACGGGTCAATGCAGCACACACTTTTGCCAACTGCTTTGGCGAGCATCGTGTGTCAATTTTGCACTGCATGAACACAGGAATTACAGGTTGTTTTAGTACAGTTCTGGTGCATTTAAATGGGGATATATGGAGGGAAGCATCGGTGTCGATTACCTTTCTGTTATCAGCTTTGTCTACAGTTTTTCCCTTTTGTGATGGTTTTTTAGGTGCCATGACTATGTAAAGGATAATCAACATTCCCAAATTAAAAAAAGGGATCAAAACATGCAAGATGCAAATCAGTTAACGAGGTGAATGCATAAACATTTATGATGTTCAAGGTGCCATTGAGTGGTGTGCACAAACATTTACAAATAGTATGCACAAACATTTCTCGAACCAGTGCACAAACTTTTGTCCATGGGGTGCACATACATTGCGAGCACATACATTTTACTGCATATATTTGTAAGTAAATCGGCTACAAAAATCAGTAACAAACATTTTCGTGGACTAACATTTGTAGGTGATGAACACAAACATTTATAAGAGATATGCACAAACATTTATAGGTAATGAACACAAACATTTATAAGAGATATGCACAAACATTTATAAGTCAGCCAACAGTAAAACTTAAGACCTACACCGTAAACAAACATTTGTAGGTGCTGTGCACAAACATTTATAAGAGATATGCACAAACATTTATAAGTCAGCCAACAGTAACTCGGCATCATTCACATTATCAATGTGCACAAACTTTTTCGATTTAAACACAAACATTTAAAGGTGGCGTGCACAAACATTTTATGCAAAGCACTTAAACACGAAGATCCATAAACACACATATCCCAAAATATTAGAGCAAATGTTATCGTGGGATACAAGCAACGCACACACTCGTTGCACAAAGTTTAACGCAGTGTGTGCACAAACATTTTCAAGGACACAGTGAAGTGTAGTGTTTAAAATGAATACTGTACAAAAATTAAGCAAAATCATTTCAAACGAACGGTGAAGGCGAACGATTAAGCAAAATCATTTCAAACGAAGTGAGTTCGATGCACTCACCAATGTATTGTGTTATTCTATGTTATTCGGGTGCGTAATCGCAGGAACGGTTGGTATGGAGAGTAGAAGGATGAAAATCGCAGAGGATGGAGGGAAGGTGGAAGGCGATGTGAAACAGAGAGGGTGAAGAGAGCGAATGGTTTGGATAGAGCAAAGGAAACGAAGGGGTTTCTCTGAAACGAAGGGGTTTATGTGAATTCGAAAGAAGTCGAAGTAGAAGCGCGAAGCGTGGCCTCACGCGCCTGTTGATGTGAGTGGGAGAGGCACGGGGGATGAGCAGTTATTTTGTGGGGTCACTGTATTATAATACGGGTGTATGTATGGTGTATCATTTGGGGTGTACGTGTAGCACTACTGGGGGTGGAAACAAGCCAAACCCAACTCTTAACATGCTGAGTATGTATTGTAGTTGATTGGCCTTGACCTGACCTGTTGCATGTCATAGACTCCTTTTTTGGCTTAAGTTTGACTTGTTTAATGGTCTGACATGACCTAAAGCCTATTTAAAAGGCTTGTGAATTTAGATATTTAATAAGTTGTTGATAAAAATTGATGAAAAACTCAGAACTAAATCAAAATGATTGTCGAAGAAATAGAAATATAGGATAATAATAATCATTCAAAAACCAGAATCATAAAAATGAATCAAATAGAGAAACATAACAATATGAAATTGAACGATATATCTTTAAAATCATAAAAAAATGCAGACACAACAATAATTTTTCTTTTAAACATAACACATAACATTAGCTTTCATTGATATCACCAGTGTCCTGAATCACATTCAAACGAGGCACGAATCTCCATTAAAATTCTATAATTCAACTTGAATGTGCGGTAGGAGAACTTACAAAAATTTAGAAACAGATGACCGAGAGGAGCAAAATTATATTCATTAAAACTTAATCTTAGTTTGTACACTCATTTTAACGTTTCTAAAATTGTCTAACGTCTGTGACGGGAACAAGGAAAACATTTTATGTGTTGTTTTGCTATTCCTTCCATCCATATCAAGGGGGTGTCGACACCAAAAAAAAAAATAAAAAAAAAATCAAGGGGATACCTTTACTTCCTAGTTCCTGCCATCCAGAATGCTATTTAGGGGACGCAAAGGTCGATGTGTGGGTACCTTTCGTCAAGTGCTCTGTGTCAAGCTTGTCGAAGGAGTTGAGCATGAAGATGAGCGCCATCATGTGGATAGGAGAAAGAAAGAGAGGGAAATAATGGCGAGCTTGCGGTTGAGCCACAATGGAAGCGGTGGCAGCGAGATGAGCAAGAACGAGAGCAGACAATGAAGATGGTTGGGGTTTGAGGGATGAGAACAAAGAAATGCGCTGAGAATAAGAGATGAAAGTGACGGTGGCCATCTAATTGGTTCCAACTTATTATATTTTAAATTCTTTTAAAATGGCATTACTAAAATGGTTAAATAAAACAATTTTGCAATTATAGTACCCGGCCATGTGGTAGCTCGGTGGTTGAACAAGAACTCTCTCTTGCAATTGTTGCATGTTTGAGACCTGGAATGAGTGTTTTTTAAAATAAGCATAATATACACAAGCCGCCTTGACACCCTTTATATAATTTCGGCACCTGGCTATAGCGGGTGAGTCTCCCAGTGAGAATAATTGCGTATACACGGTATCGAACTCGGGACCTTACTTAAGCGATATCAAACCGCTTACCAATTAGACCAACTACCGTTGATTCATGATTATATTTTTTAGGGTTAATTAAGTTTTTAGTCCCTGTAATATGAAAAAGTTTGGTTTTAGTCCCTCATGACAAGTTTTAGTCCCTGTAAAATGTAAAAATTTGATTTTGGCCCCTGTGGAAGGTTGGTGGTGGAAGGTGATGACGTGTCAGTTAACCCATCATCAGGGACCATTTCTACATCACTGTCCATCACCAACTGTCCACAGGGACCAAAATAAATTTTCACATTTTACAGGGACTAAAACTTATCATGAGGGACTAAAACCAAATTTTTTCATATTACAGGGACTAAAAACTTAATTAACCCTATTTTTTAATAGGCATATTCCCGCCCCCTATTAATATGTGATTGAATGTGCAAATCTTCTTGCGAAAGAATGGACAATGACGGATAGCTGTTTTCATATTGTGGATGACCCTCCACTTGAGACTGTATCTTTCTTCTTTTATTTTTCAAATGTACCAAAAAAAAAAAGTAAAACTAAATTACCAATTTATTTTAAACAACTTAACTACTTTCTCCATTTCATAATAAAGGTTCATTTTTTTTACTTTTAGGTTCATCATTGATTCAATGTATTTAGATACAAATTTGTACATATATACATTGAATCAAAGATGAACTTAAAAGTAAAAAATAAACAATTATTATAAAACGGAGACAATACTAAATATACACAACATAAAATATATCTTGACTTTGTACAAATATATATTGGCTAACTAGGAACGAACTATAATATCTAAGAATAGTTCATCACTCCACAGGAAATCTTCTCCCGAGCTTGATGCTTGCCAATTAGGGCTGTCAAAATGGGTCTGGTCTGTTTACCCGGTTAAATGAACGGACTTTACGTGCAAAAAATAGGCCCGTGAAATTTGAAAAAAAAAAAGGACCGGCCCGTTTACTCGTTAATTTTTTTAAAAATTTTTTAAATAATTTTTTTTATTTTTAAATTTTTTTATTTAAAAAAAAAGGGCTAACGGACGGCCCGTTTAAGCCCGCAAACCGACCATAAACAAGCCAGACCCTAAAAATATCCATATTTTTGGCCCGACCCGTTTAGACCCGCGGGCCATAAACGGGTCGGCCCGCCCATTTTGACAGCCGTATTGCCAATGAATAACATCACCATATGAATCTTTCCTTTCTTTGTGTTTTGGTTGCCTCGGATTATAACCATTTGAGATTTTCTATCTTTTTTTGTCTATTATAATTCGCTAGGACGATTCTTTATAATATTTTTTTATTGTAATTATATAATAGAGTACCAGTGCGTAACAGAATAAGAATGAATGAGAAACTTATCTTTATTGATTAACTTAGTTCCTAAAATACAGAGTATGAGATCACATTATTGCTCACCATAAGGCACTATTACAGAGAAACAAATCTGTTATCAACTTAACTAATTACAGCTAGCCATAGTTGGCACTTAACTAATCAACTAACTATTTACACACGTGTTACTCCCCCTCAAGTTGGAATACATAAATCCATGGTTCCCAATTTGCTTAATAAAGGAATGAATTGAGTTGAAGGAAAGGGCTTAGTTAGCAAATTTGCTAGTTGATGTCCTGTCTTTACATGTATTAGAGTCAACAATCCTGACTGGGCACGTTCTCTAATTAAATAACAATCAATATCTATATGTTTAGTCCATTCATGAAAAATTGGATTGGATGCAATATGAAGAGCTGATTGACTATCACAAAAAAGTTTCACAGATTTAATTGTGAAGTGAAAATCTCTTAGCAGTCGAGGAAGCCATATAATTTCACTTGCAGCTGCAGCCATGGCACAGTATTCAACCTCTACAGATGACCTTGCAACAATAACGTGTTTCTTAGATTTCCAAGAAATCAATGAATCTCCTCGAAACATGCAATATGCAATGATGGAGCGCCGAGAATCCACACAACTGTCGTAATCTGCATCAGAATATGCAGTAAGGTGCAACGAAGAATTAGAAGGGAAGAAAAGGCCATGACCAGGGTTGGACTTGAGATATCTCAGGAGAGAATAAGCAGTAACAAGATTAGTACTGGTAGGCTTAGAGACAAATTGACTTAATTTGTGAATAACAAACCTGATGTCAGGTCTAGAAATGGTTAAATAGGACAGACGACCAACCAATCTACGATATGCAATAGCATCAGAATCAAGGAGTGAATCACCATCTGAGATACTGAGTTTGGAGTGAGGGTCCATTGGTAAGGTAGCCGGTTTACACCTAAGGTAACCCGTATCACTGAGTTAATTATTGCGGAGTTGCTACTCAAGAGAACTGATTTGAAATCCCTTGGGAGGCAAAAAAAAATCCATGAGAAGAAGCTCGTTAGCATTATCAGATCAAAGACATTTAATAGTTTTGCCAAACTGGGTTTGAACCTAATGCACAAACTTCTGCAGCAAGGAAGTAGCTTCGGATTTGTTGCACATAAGATGCATCTAGGTATATTAAGTATGATCATCAACTATAGTAAGAAAATACCTATACCCGACATATGTAGTATGGCTCAAAGGACTCCCTACATCACAATGAACTAGCTCAAAAGCACTATCACACATATGATAAGGAAAAGAAATTCTTCTTTGCTTAGCAAGAGGGCAAATTTGACAAGGACTCAAATGAGAGATTTTATTAGATGGTAAATGTAGTTTATTACAAAGAGATTCCAATCTTTGATTTGACAAATGAACTAAGCAAGCATGCCAAAAAACAAGACTAACATGTTTAACTAAACTAACATGCTGAAAATCAGAAGAATTATTACAATTCTGTAAAATAGACAAAGAATTACAAGGTTTGTTCTCAATCTTGTAGATGTATACTGCATTAATAAGATCACCCTTGCCAATCTTCTTCATTGTCTTGTTGTCCTGAACATGAAAGCAATTAGGAAATAAAGAAACAATGGAATCTAAATGCTGAAGTAAAGCACCCATAGAGGTAATGTTGAGTTGAAAATTTGGCACATAGAACACCTTATGTAAGGTTAATAAGGAACTTAGAATAACAAAACCAATGCGATGCATAGGAATTCTAGCTTTGTTTGGCAATTGCACAAAACAATTATGAGCTGGTTTTATATGACTAAACATAGACAAGGAGTGTGATATATGACAAGAAGCTCCAGAGTCAATAATCCAATAATCACTAGTTATTGAAGGGAAACAGAATGAGATGTCAACACAATACATGTCTCAGTATCAGAACCAGAAGAAAAACTTGCATTCATAGTGCCTAAAGGTGATTCAAGAGAAATTTGGGATTGAAGCAAACCAATCAACTACTGTAATTGCTGAGTTGGTATGGTTACCTGAGCACCATCAATAGCAGATGGCTGAGTATTGTTACGGACTGGACCTCAAATGAAACACCCTAGCTAACTGTTTACCCGTACGTAGTAAACAAAGCTTACTAGGTTGTTGTCTACTTGGTCGGAATACCTTAGTCCATAGTTATCTTTTGAAAATAAGCGTGTCCATAGTTATCTTTTGAAAATAAGCGTTGCTCAAGAAAATAAGGACCCATTTTTAAACTTTTGCACTTTTGCTTGTATCACATCAATACTAAAATAGAGCCATGCGTTGGAATAACACAAATATAACAAGGCGGATAACATTATCATAATTAGAATCTGTAATATACATCCAGTGGGTCCACCATAGAAGGTCACATAGTATAAGATATACATAATATGTACATAGATCAAAATATCAAATACATAATCCAGAATACACAGCATCAAAATACAAGGACTACTGGAATGCTACTCAGTATGTCCCTGGCAAAATGTAAATGTCTAACTATCTCCTAGCCGCTCATGTCTTAGCTGGTGGCTCATCTGCATCCTCAAAATAGGACTTATCATCTTCTGTACCTGAAATCATAAAACAGTGGGGATGAGAACGGTAGGTTCTCAATGGAAATAACATTAGGTCCTGAGTCTCGTATCAGATTATGTCGGACTTCAGGCCGCTCAGAGATCTCTAGTGAACATACATACTAAATATCCTACCAATTATTATCTGGCATATCTGAACGGCTTTATCTGCATTATTATGTGATAAGGGAACTACTCTTGTTTACTACATTATCGTGCTGATTAACATTTCGTGAAATCCGTCTCGAGCGTGCTCTTGACGGTACGGCATAACAGCAGATCATACATTCCAATCAAACTGAATAACAACATATAATCAGAGTACATTCAGCATAACAGAATCATCGAAGTATGCAGCACATAGTCATCCAAAGTAAACATAACAGAATCAGCAGAATATATGTAGCATAGTCAGCAGCATAAACATGACAGAATTATCAGAATAACATGTCTAACAGAATGTAACAACATAACAGAATATGTGTTATTCCCACCATAGTAATGTCCTCTGTTGACACTAATATGACGGAATAACCTCACACCCTCAGTATAGGCCGACACTGTCTGGACCTTACTACGGTGGGCTTCCACCTGCCGTGTGCCCCCTCGGGATCCCTCGACAGTGGGCGGATATTGTACCCCCACCTAAGCTTGCCCCCTTTCGACAATGCATAGGCGTGGTAACCGCACACCTCCAGGTATGCCATATCGACACCACCTGTGGCGGGCTTCCACATTCAAGATGCCTCGACCTCCTGAAGTGGGATCATAGTGGCTCACGTGATCACGGCCTTTTCAGCATGTGGCATATAGCCTTTTCAGTATTGGGCATTTAGCCCTTTTCAGCATGTGGCATTTAGCCTTTTCAGCATGTGGCATATAGCCTTTTCAGTATTGGGCATTTAGCCCTTTTCAGCATGTGGCATTTAGCCTTTTCAGCATGTGGCATATAGCCTTTTCAGTATTGGGCATTTAGCCCTTTTCAGCATGTGGCATTTAGCCTTTTCAGCATGTGGCATATAGCCTTTTCAGTATTGGGCATTTAGCCCTTTTCAGCATGTGGCATTTAGCCTTTTCAGCAGCATTGGGCATTGGCCCCTTTTCAGCATTTTCAGCAGTTTTGTACCTGCAGCATGTTATATCTTGTTTCCTATGGTTCATTTCAGAATCTTTATTTATCTCAGATTTATTTCTAATCCCTTGACTTGGGGTAACATGAATGCATGAAGAACTACAGATTATATCACAAACTACACACACATCATGCACAGATTCATCTACAGCATATACTTCACATATTCACTTACATTCACATACAGCATGAATTGCGTACATTTCAATTATCAATCATATCTATGGCATCAAACAACAGATTATGTGCCTCAAGAGGAGTTCCACGAAACATTCTGGTCTCAAGTCGCTCAGCGGAGACCATTGTCCGCTCAGCGGTTTGAGCTCTAGCGCTCAGAGCTGAAAACATTCTCGCTCAGCGGTAAGAATCTCTTCACTCAGCAGTCTGACAACTTTTAAAATATCTCCACCGACCCTTATCCTTTAAGAAAATATCTTTTCAGACTTTCCACGTGGCCAGCAGACCGCTCAGCGGCAACCGCCTCCCGCTCAGCGCTCTAGAGTTCACGTGGTCCGCTCAGTGGTCACTGGGCGAAACTGAAAAACCGAATGCACCATTTCTTTCATTTTTCTCTCCTTGCTTCCATGGAACCCTGCATGAGTTTTACACATATTTCATACATAATAATCCTATCTAATCCAGGTCATAAGACCCTTCAGAGTTATCTTCCTAAGTCCTAACATCATTTCTAACATTTATGTCCATAATATCACCAAATCCTCTAACATACATACAATCACATAAACATCATTCACCATCAAAGAGGTGAGGAACTAGAGTTACCCACTTCCTCAAGAACTTGTTGATGCTAGAAAGAAGAGGAAATCAAGTCTTGCTTGCTTGCTTGAGCCTTCTTGACCTAAAAATAAAAACCTTGGATGATTATGGAAAACCTAGGTTATGGAAACTTTATGTCTTCTTGCCAAATGAAGAGAAACTCACCACCTTACCACTTGCTTATCCTCTTGATGAAGTTAAGAGTGAATTAAGGTGATGAAAGCAAAGGATGATGATTGAACTTGGTGGAGTTTTGGGAGCTTTAGGTCTTAGGAGCTTAGGAAAAGAAAATGGAACTTGGATGTATGTATGTGTGTGTTTCGGGTTTTGGGGGGGCTGGCCGTGGTCTCAGTGGCCCTTGGCCATAATTATTTTCCAATTTTACCCTTAGTGTATTTTAGGTCATGTTTGTTCATTAATTATTTATGTCCGGACGTCCTAAAAATATTCCGGACACACCGTTGTGACCTATTAATTATCCTTGTTAATATTTAAATCTTAGTTGACTTATTCTTACATTTAATTTCATATTAATATATTTTACAGACTCCTGTGAGTCATGAGGAAATTATAATAAAACCCTAATTCGACCCGAACGTCACCCGACGCCGCGAGATCGCAGAATTATTATTTTAACTAATATTACAGAGATAAAATTTAATATTTGAATTTTATTTCATTTTTATCTCACCTTTTCCTTCTTATCATATTTTTAATTCTTTCCTAGACAGCATTTTAACTTAAGGGAAAAAGTAGGGTTGTTACATCAAAGGCCCATTCCGCGAAACGACCCACTTCGCGATCGGCCCACAGTGCAGTCCAACTAGAAGATAAGGGCCCATACCTACGAAACGGCCAGACAGAGCCAACACAACTCGAGCCGACCCTAAACTAATCAGCTATCATCATGCCCGTGATGGACTCTCACCAGCAAGCATCACGCCGCGATCCCCGGAGGCAAAACAGGAAAGGTATTTGCGGGATTGAGGAAATCACGGATACCATCCAGGTATATAAACAGAGCTAGCCAGCCAGGTACGCTCTCAGACTCTAGACCCATACTTTACATCCACACCTCAACCCTTTACTGAATTAAGCATCGGAGTCCTTGCAGGTACCCGCCCCGGCCGACCACCATCCTCCACGGAGCTCCAAGATCCAAAACGTACCTCTCTGGTACAAGTACTTTCAGCAACAACTTGATTAACCAAATAGGACCTTTTCTTAGACTTCTTCTTGTAGTTGGGAGGATAACCGATGATTTTATAACACTGCTCCCTAGTGTGCCCAATGCATCCACAATTTGTGCATTTTGGCCTAGACTTGTTCTAACTATTATCTTTAGAATCAGAAGATCTTGTGGTAAACACAAGTTGAGAATCAGAAGAGGATTGTTGTGATTCAAAGGGATGTTGGCGTTCTTCTTGTGTGATCAAATAGTAAACCTTGTTGATTGGAGGCGAATGATCCATCATCAATATCTGACTCTTCAGAGATGCAAAATCATCATTTAAGCCAAGCAAGAAATGCAAAATTTGTTCTTTGTGAAAATGGTCAGCGACAACACGAGGGCTACCACAATTGCAAGTAAGAAATGGATGATGATCAACCAATTCGAGCCATAAATCCTTGAATTTCGTGAAATACTCACTTTCTAAAGAATTATCTTGTTGTAAAGCACTTAAGTCATGCGACACTTGCAATAAACGTGGACCGTTGTGTTGTTGAAAACGATCGTGCAAATCAGACCATATTTCAGAGGCAAGATGATAATGTGTAATAGTAGGTAAGATTTCTTTAGAAATCGAATTAAGAAGCCAAAAAATTATCATATTATTGTTGCAAAACCAGGCATGGTAAAGAGTGAATTGTGAAGTGAATCAGGTTCAGTAATTGAGCCATTAATGAGAGCAATTTTGTTCTTGACAGATAAAGCAACCTTCATGGCACTACTCCAAGAACTTAGTTCTCACCAGTAAGAAGTTAAGAAACAAGCACAACCCTAGGTCCTTCAAACTGATGAAGGTAGAACGGATTCAAAACATCTTTAGCCATTGATGCGAATTCGAGATCGAAGGAGCACAAAAAATGGGAAACGAAGATCACAGAAAGGGGAAATTTCGAGAAATGTGAAATCACCTAGAGAATTTTACAACAAAATCTTGAGCAATCACATGCAAGAAATCAGAGAAACTCGCGGTAGATGCACCTTTAACCGGTTAGAAACTCAAGCTTGAGAAGCAAAGCTTCCATGGCGAAGTTCACAGAGAGATGCAGAAAAATATCTTCTAATAGCACAACAGAATAAGAATGAATGAAAAGCTTGTCTTCATTGATTAACTTAGTTCCTCATGTATCCAGTGTGAAAGCACATTATTGCTCACCATAAGGCATTATTACATAGAAACAAATTTGTTATCAGCTTAACTAATTACAATTGGCCATAACTGGCACTCAACTATTTTACACACATGTTAGTGTATTGTATGAAAATTACACAATTTGAATATAAAATATATATTCTTAGACAAAAAATATGGTTTAATAATAAATTTAAATCTTGTTGTTGAATTAACAAATCAAATAAATGAAATCAATTTTATATATATATATATATATATATATATATATATCTTTTGTTAGTATATTGAAACAATAAAAATGTTAAGAATATAATTTTTTAAAAAAACTATTAATTCTAGTGCATAAGGGGGGAGAGGATAGTTCCACGTCCCCTATGATGAAAATCTATTTCATCATCACATGAGTATCGATTTTTACTACATAGTAGATAAATGGGTACACAAAGATATTCAATACATCGTATTTAATTTTTTATTAAAAAATAATAAAATCAAGTTTTTATCATGATTTCTAGAAATTTGTCCAAATTCAATACAAATGAAATTGTCAAAAAACAATCTAAACAAATCCATTAACCTAAAATACTTGAAATAAAAATAATAATAACAAAAATTAAATGGTAACAATCCTTAAGTAACCAATTGATTTTTGGTCTAGCAATAAGGGACTAATTCACTACAAAGTGACAAACTACAATTTAAATCTTAGTTGGAAGTATCGTTCACATTAAGTGTTAGTACATGAATAGTATTGCCTATGGTGGGAGGATACATGTGGAAAACAAAAAAAAAAAATCTTTAATTTGGTAGTGTAAATAACACCTAGCTAATAACAAATTGGGTGGTGATGACAATGGATATCCGCGAGTACGGACATATGCCGCTCATTACCCATATCCATTTAATATTTTGCTACTTATATCCATACTCATGTTGGGTGTCCATTAGTGGCACCCGTGGGGATTTGAATCCTCATGGGTAAAGTGTAGGTATTGGTAGAGATTTGTCAAAATTTAAAATAAAGAAAAATTTATAAAAATCAATATAAAATATATTACAATATTACTATTAACAAATCAGAATTTAAATTAACAAAATACATAATTAGAATTTAATAATGTTGTAAATAAAGATAATTAGGAATTTTAGTTTTTATATTTAAATTGGTAAAGATATTTATATAATTTTACATATTAATGGGTAATTAGTGGGTACCCTTGGATTGAGTGCCTCAATCCCCATATCCACACCTATTAGTAAATGGGTATGGATGCCCATTCCCGCGAATACAAAGATTGCAAACATACTCATACCAGTCGCGGGTAACACCTTGGGTATCAAAGTTATTGGATATTTTTATGATCCTTAGGTAGTGTAGTTAATTAATTTGATTTAAATAAATTTAAATTTAAATATATTTTTTGGAATTTATATTAAAAAAATGAGATTTTTTTTTTTAAATCAGTTGTTATAATTAGAATACCTAGATAGTGTTTGGAATGAGTAAAAATAAGAATAGGAATGGTCCACCCAACAAAATTGCGCTTTTATTAAAAGAAAATATTTATAGAATAATGTTAATCCAAATAATTATATATAAAATAATAATTATTGATAAAAAAATAAAAAATATAAAACTTAATTGATGATATTAGAGACTTACTTATATGATACGTTTTTCTTATCCCAAATTTGACATATTAAGTAATATTTATATTATGTTGTGTTAGGGCATTTATTAAATTGAGTCAAACACTTATCTTATTTATTATTTTATCTATTATTATCTTATAAAAAAGAAAGGAAAGAGAAGATCAAATCAAATCTTGATTTGATTTAAATTAGGATTTCAAATCCTATTATTATTATTATTATTATATGCCTATGCACTGAATGCATATATACACATCACACACAACATCTAACAACATTAGTGCAGGTGATGCCTTGGAGATATCTTTTGCTTCGTTCTGATTTTTGTTGAATATTATTTTTTACTTTATTTTTAACGTGATTTTAACCGTTTATTCTAAAATTTGTGAGCGTTAATTTAGTAACTTTAGAATATTTTTATTTTCTATTTAACTATACTACTTTTATCTTGTGTAGATATTTTTAACGTCTTATTTTTATTATTTATTTCACTCTTTTAGCAGTGAAACCAAAAAAGTTAAATAGAGAAACCAAGAAAAGCAAATAATTAATGTGATTGATTCTAACGTGTCTAGCTGAAGGATGATTTAGTAAATAATAAATCTTTGGCAATAATCAAGCTGTGGAGTCACGCTCCTAACTTCTAACATATTTCCTATGATGTACTTTCTCAATCCTAATTCAAAACCCGAACCGGCCCGCTGGCCCGGCCCGGCCCGAAGGGTTCGGGCCAAATCGGGCCCGATTTTAATCGGCCCGATTTTTAAAAAAACTAAAAAAAAAAAGACCCGGTCCTAATACATATCGGGTCCGGGCCTTGCCTCGGGCCACCCGGCCCGGCCCGGCGGCCCGGATACTATATTATTATATATTTTTTATTTTTTTCCCCTTCATAATTCCAATTTAGTTCACAGGTTCTGCATCTAGTCTACCAATTTCCCATATTTTTTTCATGTCTTTCAGCCCAATTTCGTTTTTCTCAGCCCAATTTTTTAAGCAGCCCAATGCTCACGGCCTTACTAGCCCAGTCAGTAGCCTAGCCCAGATTTCATCTTCAGAGAAGTCTCAATAGTTCACCTTCACAGCTTCACTACTTCACTTCAGTTCAAACTTCAAAGTTCAGACCCTAACCTAAACCCTCACCGCGCCTCCCTCCCTGCGCCTCGCCTCCCTCGTCTCGCCTCGCCTCCCTCGCCGCGCCTCGCCTCCCGCGCCTCGCCTC
>QANU01092089.1:98977-135268 GCA_003254905.1 Nissolia schottii | reverse complement strand
AATTGTTTTGAATGAGAGTAAGGGGTCTTTTTGTCTCAAAGGTGTTTCTGAAAGTCGAGTGAACACATGGAAAAAACAAAAAAGGGCTAAAGCAAATTTGGACAATGCGTCAGACCTTGAGAGGTATTTGGCAGAGGATACTGTGGATGACAATGATGATGAAACTTTTAACATATTGAATTGGTGGAAGACAAATTCTTCAAAGTATAGGATCCTTTCTCTCATGGCTCGTGATGTATTGGGTGTTCCCATTTCTACTGTTGCATCTGAGTCTTGCTTTAGTACGGGTGGACGTGTACTTGATGTCTATCGTAGCTCTTTGTCCCCCAAGATGGCCGAAGCTCTTATTTGCACTCAAAATTGGTTATTCCCTACTAAAGCCACACTTGATGATCAAGATTTTGATCAATTTGATAGCACCGAGAAGATTGTCAATGGTTAGTTTATATTATAACATCTTTATTCCTTTTTCTTGGTTAATTTATGTAAAATTTTCACATGATATTGACTACGAGGGTATGTTTTGCAGATGTTTCTAATGCATTTCTATCACAAGGAGCGACTTCACAACAAAATGTCATGAACATAGATTGATTTTTGTTCTACCATTGCAAATCTATTGTACTTTGGAGTTAATTTTTGTTCTTTTACATGCTTTCTATTTTGTAATTTCTACTGCAATATCTAAACAATTCTGCTGTAATTTCTGAAATTATGTAATATATCAATTCTGAATTTCTGTTATGGAATTTTCCTATTTCTGTCAATATAATCAATATCTAAATTGCTTCTGCTGTTTCTGCTTTTTCTTCTGCTGTTTCTGCTTCTGTTTTTGCTGTTTTTGTTGTTTTTGTTTCTGCTATTTTCTGATTTCTGCTGTTTGCTGTTTCTGCTGTTTTTCTTCTGTTGTTTCTGCTGGTTTTGCTGTTTCTGCTGTTTCTGCTGTTTCAATTCCATGCACATATGCTGTTTTTGTTGTTTTTGTTTCTGCTATTTCTGATTTTTGCTGTTTGCTGTTTCTGCTATTTTTCTTCTGTTGTTTCTGCTGGTTTTGCTGTTTCAATTCCATGTACATATGCTGTTTTTGTTGTTTTTGTTTTTGCTGTTTCTGATTTTTTTTTAAATTTATTTTGGCCCGCGTTGGCCCGGTGTGGCCCGGTTTGGCCCGGGTTTTTTACTCGGCCCGAATATGATCTGGCCTATCGGGTCTAGGGTCGGGTCCGGGTCCTAAAAATAGACCCGGTCAAAATATAGGGCCGGGTTCGGGTCTATGCCAACCCGGCCCGGCCCGGCCCATGAACACCCCTAGACCATAATATTAGTTCATTTTATTTTTTTTAAAATTCATTCATAATTTGATGTACTCAAATATATGAATATATATTGAAATATGAACAAACTTAAAATGATAAAAGAGATTGAAAAGAGATTAACATTATAAAATGAAGTGAGAGAATAATTTTTAAAAAGTATTAAATCATAATTTAGACAAAAACTTGAATTGTGATTTTAGGACTGCCATGTTTAGTCGGGATAACAAACACTAAAATATCCTGCACGTTAATCAGTTTCAAATCCTTAAACTCAACACAACTTCTGATTGGCATAACTGAAACAAAATTCTCCATAAATGAATGAGTTTTGCTCCTATGTAAAAACACATTACTTGTTAAAAAAATTAAATTTAAAATTAGTAGTGCATTTTAGCATTAAATGTATGAAAATTTTTAAACTTTATCTCTTCAATATAAACCCTTTTTTTTTAGAATTTTCAACAAAGCTAAAAAACACTTATTAACAAAATCTTAACGAGAGATGTAATCAATGTAGATAGCTTTAAAAAAATGTTATAATTGAGAATGCATCAAAGCATTCGGGAATAGGTCATGAACCTATCAGGAATTCAGGATGCCTACAAATTTTTGATTTAGAGTGTGTTAACAGTGGAAATCCATGACATAAAAGTTATTCATAGCATAATTCGTAATTTTCATTTAAAGAACGCCCTAAATTTAATAAAAAATAATATATTTGCGCACAGCATTTCAGCGGGAGGTGGAGAAGGAGGGGGAGGAAAGGTGGACAGAGAAATTTAGCACTGACGCTTACCCGGGTGCCGAAAATTCCAAAAAATAGAAAGAGAAGGGCAAAATGGGGAAAACGGGCAAAATATGGACCTTGAATTGAATCTATTGGTTTCAGCGTTGGAACGACAACACCAACCAAAGCCGAGCAGAGAGAAAGAAAAGCGCTTTGTTTTGCGCTTTCAGATTTTTTTTTTTCTCCAAATTTTCGAAGCACATTTTCGCCGAGAACGAGAAGAAGAGGAAGAAGAAGAAGGAGGAGGAGGAGGAGGAAGCGATCATAGTGATAGAGTAGCGCATGAAATTGGAAGATGATGAAAGGATGGGACGGGATTCAGTCTCAACCAGGTTCCTCCGCCTCTTCGCGATCCAGCTCCAGGGCGAGCCAGCGAACCCCCTCTCAGACGGTTCGACTCGGCCGAGTACAGCCCCAGGCTCCTACTCACCGCACCATTTTCTGCAACGATCGCGAGGCCAATCTCCCCGTCCGATTCAAGGTTCGCGCTTCCCTCATTTTCATCTTAATCACGACGCGCTCTCCTATTTTTCTCATTTTCTAATTTTACTTGGAGTATGCATTTACTTATTGCGCCCTTGTTTTTGGTTCATGTCGTGATTGTGTTTTGCGGTTGATTCGTGTTGTGTAGAAATGCAGGATAATTTAGTGTTTGTTTAAGTAAGCTTATTAAATTTTGGAAAGCAGGGTTGGTTGAAGTGAGGATTTGATTGGATTGGATCAGTGGAGCTGTGACGTTGAATAGTTTGTTTATTGATGTTATGTTAATATGTGAACTGTGACATTATTCATTTAGAACGGAGGTTGATTCGGCATTGGCGAGTAGATGTTTTTGAAATGAGTAAATGGCGTTGTGATTGATCTCCAAATTGGTTCAAGGCCTTGTATGTGTGAATTTTTTCACTTCTGAAGTCTAAACCGAGTAATGTATATTTTTTTGAGCTGGATTTTGCTGTACGAAATAAGATAGTCTTATGAAACGTATTGGGATTCCTGAGGAATGCCTTTCCAGTCACATTATAAATGACAGAGACATGCTTCCACGCAGAAAGATGAAAATTCAGTGAAGCGTTGCAAGTTGCAGCCATATGGAATGGAAAAAGACAGAAATAGGGATTAGTTGATTTGGCATTTTTTTCAATAGAGGTGTTTAATATTTTTGCAACAAGATTATGTAAGAGCCTGCACAAAACTCCCTTGTTTGAAGAGTAAATTATTCTTCACTCCCTTGTATTTTTCATCCCTCCTTTATTATGAAAACCTGCACAAAACTCTCCTGTGTTTCGGCATTAAAAGTGTTGAAACAAACTCCTAATCCTGTCAGGCCTGACAGATTCTGTGTCGTTTGGTTGTGGGTATTTTTGTTGGGAAATGTCAATTTTTTCTTCTTCTTGTCCAGCACTATTTATGTTAAGAAAAGGGGAAGAGCACATCCGCTTTATGCAGCTCATTTGAAGGTTCATTTTATTGCGAACCATTTGAATTGAAGGTTTGAACTTTGAATACACTAGATTAATGTGGTCTTACGCTACACTAGATTAATGTGGTCTTACGTTTTGGGATTGAATAAGGGTATGAATAACATTTGATAGCAATAGCATGTTGGAACTACTTGTTGCATTTTCTATGAATGCAATTCTTAAGAATTGAGTGGGCTTAAGTCTTAACTCAACCCTAAAAACTAGCTCAAGGGGGAAGGGTTGCCTTGTATAATAAAGGGTATCTAGACCATTTCTCTAAGCAATGTGGGACTTTAACACACCTCCTTCACGCTCAACAATGAACGTCTAGAGCATGAAGTTTGCATGACTAAACATCTGCATGCAGACCTAACAACAATTTAGAATAAGCTTTGTTACCATCTTAAGAATTGAGTGGGCCTAATCCAACTCCAAAAGCTAGTTCAAGGGGAGAGGGTTACCTGGTTATTATAAAGACTATCTAGGCCCTATCTCTAAGCAACGTGAGACTCTAACAACAATGTTTAGGTTGTCACAATGTTTTCTTTATTTCTTTTTTGTGGAAAGGGGGGGGGGGAGGTTGTTTTGAAGGTTGAACTACACCAAATGAATGTGCTCTTTTGCTCTTCTCAATATTTAAGATTAACAAGGGTAGGAATAGCAGTTGACATCCCTTTACAGTTTTTGGTAGCATTTTCTTCCGTCTAAATAAACGATCATGGCTTTTCATAACGGGGGGAGGAGAGAGTAGTTTACTGCCATTTACATGAGTGACAAATCAAATAAATGCATTACGATTATTCAAAAGGTGGTTAGAACTGGTACTATATAGATGACATTATATGACAACAACAAAAACTAAGCCTTTTCTTATTAGGTGGGTTCAACTATATGGATCAAATGACATTATACAGTAGACCTGCAAACGTTTGATTGGCGATTCTTAAATTAAGTTTATTAAATTGTTGAGTTGATACAAGAGATGTTCAAATTTTGTGAAGTTAGTGAGTGAATTTGTATTCCAAGATAAGGAAATAAAGTTTCTACCTGTTTGGATCCTTCACATTATATAGGATGGAAGAACCTGCATTAAAAGATTGTGATGTGTGACATTGCCATTTTTTATGGGTCAGACATTTGAAAATAGAAGTTTTGCTATAAATGTTTCCTTTACTATGCCACTAGGAGTGGTCCACTAGTGAGGGGTTTGAGTAGTATGCATGAGTTTATAGGTTCAAACCTTATTGCCATCGATGTACCAAAAAATAAATAAATGTTTCGTCTACTTTATGAGTTAGCTTTAAACATGGGTGTCAGTTGAGCTACAATCAAGTGAGACATCATGTTTTTCTTACAGTTAATTGATCCATATGAAATCAAATTGATTCCTTGTGTTTTTCTAGTATTGCTGGCATTATACATACATCTTGAGATCAATTTATTAATTTTCTGTTTAAAAATTTGCACAAATTGGGGGTTTCCTTTTTTATGTGTGATGTCATATTGTATTTTTCACATACCTGGATTTAATAATTTTGATTAGTTAATATCCATTATGTCAGGGGAATTCAATATCGACTACAAAATACAACTTCCTCACCTTTTTGCCGAAAGGACTGTATGAACAGGTGAGTTACTCTAAGCTTTTGATCCTTGAGAGCCTGTGAGATGCGTATGATTAACATTTTTCAAAAACTATGGGTTTTGGATACCATTACATGAGTTGTTGTGATTTCTGGAAATTATATTCTTTTCAGTAGTTTTTGGAATCTCTATTCTTGTAGATGAAATAATTTGGTCTCTATGATTTGTTATGTTGGAGAACTTTTGCCATTTCTTGTGAAGCTTTGTTTTCTTTGTTTTATATTCTTTCTATAAATATTAAATAGGCATTGGTTCTAAAATAGACGTGTGCCTTGAGGGTCATGGCCTAGTCAAGGAGTAGCATTTCTTTTTGTTGTTTTATTACCTCAGGCATTCTGTACAATGCTGGCTATATATGTTTTACCGTCTCTTTGTATCATTCATTTGTTGGCATTCTCCTTATCTGTACTGATACAAAGTCATTGGGGTGGAGTCATGTGGATTTCTGGTTTATTTGGGCACAAAGAAAATGGCTCTTGGTTGCTTTACAATACATGAAGTTAAAGCAATATGCATTCAAATTAATTTGCTATTACTTTTTGTCAACATTAGTTTGCTGCTGATTGAAGGTAAATTATGTTTGTTCATGATGAGGTCTATCCTTTGCCACATTATCTATGTTTTTATGTTACTCAGAAGATAGAAATTCCTGTTTGTGCTGCAGTTCAGACGGGTGGCTAATCTCTACTTTCTTGCAATCTCAATTTTGTCAACCACTCCGATTAGGTATGTAAATGCTAGTCAACTTTACAGTTGAAAGATTATTTTGCAACTCTCAAGCTTAATTGGGATTTGTGAACAAAGTTCATGCTCACTGGAGTACAGTAACATCTTATTTTTGTCTCCAATCTTTATTTCCTCTGTTGACTGCTATCTGCTAGATGTTGGTGGGGGTAACTTTTTATTAGTGAGAATTTGTGTATGGATAAGATGTATTATTGCTGCAGTGGGTTGACATCTTCCTCATTAGATCTTGATATGGGAATTTATATTTCATGCTGCATGTATGGTTGATATTTAAGAAGCATGGATGCGACATGGACATGTATATCATACTACACGAACTAGGGGATATGAAAGGTTTTAAAAGTTACAAGACATGACAAGGTATAAAATTAATACAAAATTAGCATAAAACCAAATCTTCTATTAAAGAGAGATTCAATGGCTTTGGTGTTTTTAGTTGGAGCTTAGTTCTTGTATTTTTTTATTAAATTTTTTTGATAAAATTCTTTTATCAAACATAAATTAAACTATAGACACACTAAAATGTTAGCATTTATCCCATTATTGTGGTATGCCTGCCATGGGTGTACTGGTTATTTTAAAGTGGGTGCTTTCTTGGTTGCATAGGACGGTGAAAGGTGCTTTGGTTAATTTATGGTGGAAATTGGGGATTGAGGGTTGAGGTGATTTGAAAGCCATGGGATGGGTTTGAGGATCACACTGGTGGCTATTATAAAGTTGAGCACAGTACCGATTAGGCTGTTGTATTAGAATTTGGGGAATGACGGGTTGTGAGGAAAGTTAAGCAAAAGTTTGTTAGGGTTTGCTTTTTTGTTTTTGATTTTCATATTTTTACTGCATGTCTACTGGAGTATTTTGGTTGAAAAATCATTAAGTCAGTTTGAATTCTTACTGACTGAAATGCTCTGTACTTGAAGCTCTGTTTGGTGTCATGTTGAATTTCTCACAATGTCTTAGAATATCTTCATTTGGCTTATATGTGTACTTTGCCACTCAATTTATAGTACTCAGCCTCTCATAATTATGGCTGTCTTATATCTGTTTGTACTTCATTGATACACCTTAATAGAATCAACCAAGAAAATGGAAGGAAAGGAATGGTGTTTGGATGGAAAGAAAATCTGGAATTCAATGGAAACACTCAAGAGACCTGATTTTTAGTGCTTTTTCTTTTATTTCTTTTTTTAATTTTTTTTTTAATAAATGGGAATGTGCTTATCTTCTTTTGTGAAGCAAACCTCGTAATGGAATTAACAAACTAAATTCAGCTTAATTCATTTGACTCCCTAGCCTTTTAATAATTAATCGAGTCCTGCTCCAACAGAATTTTATCTGATTCATTCGTTAGGTAATTATCATTATTATGAATTATGATCAAATTCTAATTATACGGCTACAGTATCATTTTCATTTATCCTTTTTCTTGGATCTTGCATAATGCTTTCCTGCCGTGTTTTAATTATTGTGAAAGAAAAAGTCATTATTAGTAATATATACTCGATTATGCTGAATGCTTTTTATATATAACGTTCAGTTAATCTTATGATTGTACAAAATGTCAGCATAAGTCTAACTGCATATTTTCTGTTGTTGTAGTCCTGTGTCTCCACTTACTAATGTGCTTCCTCTATCTCTGGTGCTTTTCGCCTCTCTTGTTAAGGAAGCTTTTGAGGACTGGGTAAGAATGCTGTTTTCTATTGTTGCAGAGTGCTTTATATATATATATATATATATATATATATTCTACTTGTGTTTTTCAAGTAAGGGAATTTAGGTTTCATCATTCAGATACAGATTTTATTGGAAATTCCAAGATCTTATTGGAGAAAGTTGAATATGCATGTGGAAATGATCATTTTATTACACAATGTGCTTATTGGGTTGTAAAAGGTTATGCTTCATTTGTTTCAAAATGTGGTGCCTTAATTGAAATTGTCCGCACTGTGTTAGGATAAGAAATACTTGCATGGTTCAGGACCATATTTAATGCGTGGTCCGGGAACATTATGAGACGTTGATTTTAATTTGTATTGTTTTAAAAACATATAAAAAACAAGAAATCAATGGTTCATAAGGTTCCTGGACCATGCATTAAATGTGGTTCAAGACCATGCAAATATTTCTCGCGTTAGGACACATATTGTTAAACTGGTGTGTACCAGGAGAAAGGGGAGGGGACCTGGTTCAGGTCCAGTAGCAGGCCAACTTGTAAACCGTGAAGAATATCTGAATGGTAGAAGGCGGGAAAGTCTGTTAAGAGGACAGTATTGATAGTTAGGCAGTTAATTAGGAATAAAAGGATGTGGAATGAAAATGAGAGAATGTTCAGTCACTTGGTGAGTCTTTGGAGAGGTAGAGGAGATTCCAAACTTCCTCCGATTATAACATGGAGTTGAGTAATTTGGTCCTTGCTATGTTATGGACCAATTTGGTCTTTACATTAAATTATTCTTAAAATACTACACAAGTACTTTTTGGCCCTTTGCATTATTTTTTCTAAAAAAATAAAATTCTCTTTACCTTTCTCTCTCACCTGCCCACACCGCCCACAGAACTGTGGACAAGCAATTATGAGACACCGCCACCACAGCCTACTCATCTCTACTCAAGCCACACACAATTGACTCAGCTTTTGAATTGTGAAATTAAGAGGCATCGCCACCACAACCTCTCTCACTCTGGCGAAGACACCGCCACTACTCTCCTCCTATGCCACCACAGCTACAACTTTCTGCCGGCGCCACCACCATTTCCCTCACCTTTTCTTCAGCGCACACCCTCCGCCTTTGAGCTGTCGTGAACCACCGCCACGTCTCCCATCTCTTTCCATCGCCACCGCCCACATATCCGCATCCTCTCACTCGGGTGACACCACCACAACTCTCCATCAATGCCACCACTCCTCTCTCACCTTCAAGGTCTGTGATTTCATCCAGATCTGGCTGCTCAGATCGTTGTGGTCGCCGCCTCCTAGAGGGCCTCCTTGTCTGGCTTCTGGCAGCGATTCCGTGAGCAGCGAGAGCAACAAAGCCCCACAGGAACGTGAGGAAGAGGAGGATTTGTTGCACAGTTTTATTTGTTGCTCATGGTTGGTCCCTTAGTGCCATGGTTGTCATGCAGATCTGGATTTGTTTCTCATTTTGTTTAGAAAAATTAGTTTTTTTTACAGATCCATTGAGTGGTGAATGTTCCACCTCCATGGCTCAATTGTGAATATTTTTGATTCCATGTGTAAAAGAAAATATTGGATTTTCTTTTTTTGGTTCATAGTGATTATAGTGATTCTATTAGAGCTAAATTTGGGATTTTTTTTATGCTTCTGGCCTGTGTTGGATGATGAAGGTTGGCCGTATGGGTTCTGTTGGATTATTGGCTACGTTGTTGATGAAGATTGATGAAGATTTATATTCCATTTTAATGTTGGGGGCGTGCAGACGGTGACAGCTTCGGCGGCGGAGCTTTGGCAAAGATGGTGGAGGTTGGTCGGAGCTGTCACGGAAGGACGAGGCGGTGGAATTGTGTTAGAGAGTGGCATGATAAGGAATTAATGATAGTGGTGAGGGGTAAAATTGGTTAATCAAATAAAAGTATTAATAGAATATAAAAATAAATTATAATGTAATAATTTTTTATGTATAATCTTAATCATTCATTTGTTTTTGAATGGCTAAGATTTAGGGACCAAATTGGCCCCTAACATAGCAAGGACCAAATTAGCAAGCTCCATATAACATAAGATTCTAGGGTTCTAGAACACATGGTTTAAGAACTCCTTCGACAACACAGTGAATTTCCTTCCTTTTTTTCTTAGATTTCTACCTTCTCTCTTTCTGATTCCAATCTCACTCACTGTGTCATGGATTAGATAATGGCAACAGATTTGTATGTGTGTTCCTATTCTTAACTATTAATATATGCTTTCAACTGCCTTAACTTGTGTATAACAGAAGCGTTTTCAAAATGACATGGCCATAAACAATAAAATGATAGATGTTTTGCAAGATCAAAAGTGGGAGTCTATACCTTGGAAAAGGTTGCAGGTTGGAGACATTGTTAAGGTGAGTGTGCTATACGTTTCTGTGCTAGTTTTAATTTTGACATCTAAATTTTGAACTATTACTGATAAGGAAGTACATCTATGATGGTAGTTGATATCTTGTGCTTTTTAAACTGCATGTTAGGTATCATGTTTAATGTCTGTGATTGTGGGATGCAGTTTTCCTTGCATATTTTCAAAATATGTTAAGATCTCATTACCAATTTGGAGAAACTCCTTTTTATTTTCACTGGTCCATTTCCAGCTTTGCATTGTATAGTATTAAGTATCAATGGTCTATTTCATTTTACTTAATGACCTTTTGACATATTCTAGCTTTCTTAATAATTTTCACCTGTACCCTTGGTGTATTTGTTTTATTGGTTTAGTTTCTCTATTTTATTGACCAATTTATCTTTTTAATAATGTTTGTGTTTGTTCACTTTTTCTATAGTTACGTTATGGGATGTTAATGAAAAAAGTGACTTTTTGTTTCCTTTCTAAATACCGAAAGATTATACATTCTGGGATGTTATAGACCAATTTAATGCACACGAGACATATTTTGCAATCAAATAGACTAAATTCTAGAACGGAGGACCAAAATTATACATTTTAGTGTAGGATTTAAGAGGTTGAGGTAAATGAAGCTTTACAATGAATGGATAATGGCAGCTCAGTGGGACATGATACCTATTGAAGTTTGGAAATGTTTAAGAGGGAAGAACATGAGTTGGTTCAAGAAAATGCCGGATAAGTGGAGGACAAGTGCCTTAGTTCCTATCTTTAAAAACATGGGAGACATACAAAACTGTGCAAATTACAAAGGGATTAAGCTTATGAGTCATGTTATGAAGTTCTGAGAGATGGTAATTGAGCAAAGATTGAGACAAGAGACTCATATCATAGAGAATCAATTTGGTTTTATGTCTGGTAGGTCTACCATAGAAGTGATTTACTTGTTATATGAGATTAATGGAAAGATATAGAAGGGATAAGAGAGATTTACATATGGTTTTTATTGATTTGGAAAAGGTATATGATAGGTTTCAAGGGAGGTTTTGTGGAAGATTCTAGAAAAGAAAGGAGTTCGGATAGCCTGTATTCGAGTAAACAGAGATATGTATGATGAGTCACAATTAGTGTGAGAGCACAAGGTGGAGTAACAAGGGATTTTCCTGTAGTAATAGGACTGCACTAAGAGTCAACTCTGAGTCCTTATTATTTTACCCTAGTATTGGATGTGCTTATTGTACTTATTTAAGACCCGATGCCACGATGCATGCCTTTTGTGGATGATATAGTCCAGAAGGAGAATCGAGAAAAGAACTAAATGAGAAGTTAGAGTTGTGTTGGCAAGCATTGGGAGCACTTGGTGTTTGTATAAGTAAAAGTAAGACATAGTATTTGAAATGCAAGTTTAACAAGAGGTGCACAACTTCTAACCTAGAAGTGAAAATTGGGGATAATATCATACCACAAGTCACACGATTTAATTATTTTGGATCAATCATAAGACCACTTATGCTGTATGAGACTAGATATTAGGTGGTAAAAAGTCAACAAGAAAATAAACATTATAATAAACTTAATGTTGCATAGATGAAGAGGTTGTTGGATGAGTGGACATACTTGACAATATACAATTATGAATGAATGCAGTAGAGAAAAAGTTGGGGTAGTGTCTATTGTGGAAAAGATGGTAGAATCTCGTCTTAGATGGTGTGGAGTTTTTTTGAAGCCCTAACATGGAGAGTAGATCAAATGAAGGGTAGTTCAATAGCTTGAGGTTGAGAGACCTAGAAAAACTATAGATAAAACTATTAAAAGAGATATAGGTTTTAATTGATTGAATGTTAATATGATTTATGATAGAACATGATGGCGTTGTTTGATCCATGTAGCTAGTGGGAGTGGGATAAGGCTTAGTTGTTTTATTGTCATTTCATTTTCTAAATATTTCTGGTTGAGATGGGTCTTTTGGGCGTAACTTATTGGTTTTTATTAGGTTGATGCCTCTACTTTAGAAAGATATGTAATGCCCTCTATACCTGTATCTCCTATTCTGTTCTTGCCTGTGCATGGGCACGGTGATATGGATGGGTTGAAAGAGCAATGTGGTGTATATCCTGGTGATATGCAGTATTTTATATTCATACTGAAGTGACTGTTTGTGATGGTGTCATTGTGTCTGTTGCTCTCTTCCCTTTTTCTTCATAAAATCTTACTGTTGCTATTTATGTACAACACATACTATAAGTTCAACCTTTTCTTTTGATTCAACAGGTTAAGCAGGATGGATTCTTTCCTGCAGATCTGCTTTTAATGGCTAGTACAAATGCAGATGGTGTCTGTTACATTGAGGTTTATTCATTTATATTTTTCAATCTTGTATAAGCATTTTCTTGACTAGATTTAGTAGTCACTGCTGTTTATTAATCTTGGGTTTGGCTGACAGACTGCTAATTTAGATGGGGAAACCAATTTGAAGATTAGGAAAGCATTGGAAAAGACCTGGGATTTCCTGACTCCAGAGAAGGCATCTGAGTTTAAAGGTTTATATTTTTCTTTGATTAATCTATAATTCTACAATTCCACCAACCTTTATTCTACAGTTCCACCAACCTTTATTAAATTTGCCGTGAATGATCTTACATATGTGCTCTTGCTGTTTGAGTTTCTAAGATACTTGATGAAAACTTTTCAGTCATTTTAAAATTTTCAGTTTGCTCTAAACATTTATGGTTTTAAGAAATTTGTAGCATTTTCATTGTTTTGTCTAATCTATCCGAGAAATGAGCTCAAGGATTCCCATTTAATCAGTTCGTTCTGTTGTGTATCTTTCTGTGGACTGGCTATATGCCTTGATTCCTTTAAGATGTAATTCTGCTCCCAATTTAATACGTATGACTTCAGTAATGCACATCTTTTCAAGTGGCATTTTGTTCTTTTTATGATAGTCTAGTTAGTGAAATGGTATGTAAATATCTTGTATATATGTTGTAATTACTTGAAAACATACTATTGGATTTTCATTTTTGTTTTACTCCAATTGTCTTGTTTATCTACCATCTCCGAAAGAAGCTACAAATTCATAATCTCTTTTTCCAATTTTTGTGTTCATATTCATTCTCTGGCATTAATTCTGTTGTCGATTCAGGCCGAGTAAAAGTATTATAAAATTCTATAGTTGTTTTGATTTTTTATAAAATTCTGACTGGAGATCCTCCAATTAGTTGGGAGTGCTCAATATGGGCATTACAACTAGATTTAAGCAGGAAAAGCTGGGGAGATACTAATAAGTATATCGTCATAATAAACAATCCACTGAGTGTTCAATCATGTTCAAAAATTGGTTTGTAGTTTATTTATATGACTTGTCTGGTTAGTTGTTCCCAAAATGATAGTATTTTTGTTGGAAATTTCTAAATTGTACTTCTCCTTCATAAAACTTTTGTATGGTTCTTCGGTTGTCTTTAATTTTTTAGGGCATATTATTCTGAAGTAAGTGCAAGACTCATTTATTATCAGATTGATGACTGTCAGTTCTAATGGCAAATGCAAAATTTGACTTGGTGCTTATTTATTTGAAGTTCTGACGAGTTGTCTTATAACTAATTGCAGGTGAAATTCAATGCGAACAACCAAACAACTCGCTGTATACCTTTACTGGAAATCTTTTATTTCAAAAGCAAACACTGCCTCTCAGTCCAAATCAAACTTTGTTGCGAGTATGTTACACTTTTTTTCTCCTAATGCTGTTTAGAGGTTTTTTTTTTTTTGTTTTTTTTTTTGTGAACTCTTATGTTAATTCATAAACCAGCTACGATTGTTGCATTGGATAGGATGAGTGCAGTGAATTTTTGTTGTTGGATTTCATTTAAACATCATATATTGCTCTTTACAATTCATTGATGCTGATATGTTGTGTACTGGTAGTTGATGAAACTTAACTGGCATTGGCTTATTGAATCTCCTGCTTTTTCAGGGATGCAGTCTCAGGAATACAGAGTATATTGTTGGGGTTGTTATTTTTACAGGGCATGAAACAAAGGTTTGCTGTTATAGTACAATAACTATCAATTTTATATCCCTTGTTCTGGTACCAATCTAGTCAAAAGGTAGTGACAAACATGTATTGGTAGTAATGCAATAATTGTTGAAATGTAATGGTAGTTATAAACATGCTGCTACTCTTGTTTATCATTAGTATTTTGATTCAGGTTTCATACTGAGCATTTATGGATATATTTATGGGGGGCAGAAGTGTGGGAAAGAAGTAAACAACTTAGAATCACTTTTCTTTTCACGGGGATGCATTAATTTCCTTGTTTATGGAATAGTAACATAGAGGGTGTTTGTTTTGTTTTCTGTTTTCATTTAGTTGATATGCTTTCATTTTCTTTCCTATTTTCAACATTTGCATCATTTCCTATACAGAATTTTGAAAACCGGAAACTACATTTTTTCTCTCTTTTCATTGTCTTGTTGCACCATGTTTTCCTCCCGTGATTGTCCATGGATACTGAATTACAGACATTTGGAATAATAACGTTGTAGGTGATGATGAATTCGATGAATGTTCCATCCAAAAGAAGTACATTGGAGAGGAAGCTTGACAAGCTCATTCTCACTCTATTTGCAACTCTCTTTACAATGTGTTTTATTGGAGCCATTGGCAGGTTTGTGAGTTAAACAATGAGTTTGCCTGGACCCCCATTCCTGAGCTTTGTGTTTGGGCACACTTTAGGAAGGGGCTGGGGTTGCTCAGTTTCAACCCTGCATTAGATTTATTGTTATTATTACTGTTATAATTAATACTAGTATGTTGATGGGAACCGTTCATCTTCAATCCAAATTTTAGTTTTAGTTAAGATTAAAATGATAAAGTAATAATGATGAGTCGTTATAAATATGAAGTTTTATAAAAAAAGGTGTGGGAAAATCAGGAGTGTATCCTTTCATTATGTTTAAGAATTAAATTATGATGGAATTTTGGAAAAGTTAACAAAATTGTGACCAAATAAGTGAACCCCTTATTTAATAGTTTGAATTATTTCTTAATATTGTTCTTGGATTTTCTTAAACTGCAGTGCTATCTTCGTAGACAAAAAATATTTTTACCTACATCTTGTTTCATCTGAGGAGGGCTCAGCACAGTTCAACCCACAAAACAGATTTTTGGTACCCTATACTTGCACGTCAAGACCAATAGCCATCTCCTTTCATTTCTTCTTAACTTATTATTTGTTGATTCTGTGTCTTATTTTGTCAGGTTTTCCTTCTGACAATGTTTACACTTCTCACACTATACTCGACAATTATCCCCATTTCTCTATACGTGTCTATAGAGGTTTGTGTCTCAGTCATTTATATGCCCCTAAAATGTGATGTCTTGATAAAGTGAAAATGTAATTTATTTTGATTATTTTATCAGATGATAAAATTTATCCAGTCAACTCAATTTATCAACAAGGACTTGGCCATGTACCATAGTGAAACCAATACACCTGCATCGGCCAGAACATCAAATCTGAATGAAGAACTTGGGCAGGTATGCTGCTACGAGTTTTTTCTTGACAGAAAAATTTTGTTATTGATGAAAGCGCAAGAGAGAGAAGAAGATATACTCAACTTGGAGAGAAAAGAGGCCAAAGTAAAAGAATTAAATGAAATCAATACGAGGAAAGGGTTCTTAAACTGTAATAATAACCTGCTAAGAACACCAGTACAAACGTGGTTTTGTATTGTTAACAGTCACATCACTAAACCAAACACAACTTTCCCATCTTATATATCTGAAGAAATCCTTGCCGAAAATCCTTAGCTCAATTCATCTCTAAACTTGTGCTATGAACAAGAACATGTTTAATTTTTGTTTTCATTTCCTGTTCTTTAAGATTTTGTGAAAGATGTAGTGCAAGCAAAGAAATGAAATAGAAACATGAGGGTGTGTTTGGCTTTTTTTTTCATTTCCTGTTTCAAATTTGTTAGTTGTTTTCAGGATTTTGTGAAGGAAAGAGTGGAAGAAGAAAATTATGTTTCCTGTATTCATTTTTTTATTTTTACTATTTCCTTCACAAAGTTATAAAATCAGGAAGATGAAAACCAAACAGACCCTACATTTCTTGTTTTCATGGTTTCTTACACAAAATCCTTAAAAACAGGTAACATATTGAAAACAAGAAGTGAAAGCAGAAACCAAACAAACTCTAACTGTTTGGTGCTTTTCTTTGTTAAGGAGCTCATGTATTTTCAAGGAGGTTTTGTTGGTTCATCACTTTTTTTGGGATTAGATAAATTGTTTGGCGTCTATTTGGTGTTACCCACATGACCTATTTTTATGGGGTTTTACTAACAGAGATGTTGAGGGAGTGGGATTAGGAACCTCTGTCACATTGATTTTCTCTTTTTCTTCATTGTTTTCTGTTTTGTTCTTTTGTTTTGGAAAATTCCTTATCCTCATTTTCATTGTATTTATTTTTCCATTTATCTTAATATCTTAAAGAGTAGAGTTGTTTTTCTTCTCAGTCATTTTCCTCTCTTCTCGTCACCTGTTTTGTTTTTTGTTTAAAATTCTGAATTGAAATGAACGAGTGAAGTATTGTAACGAGAAGAGATTACTTATGTTTCTGGTAGATGTGTGATTGAAATATCTATTTGTTTTTTTGTGTTTTGTATTTTGTATTTTGTTTTGCTTGCCAAATTTTACAGTTTTATTTGCTGATTTTATTAGGTGGAATACATTTTCTCTGACAAAACTGGGACTCTAACAAGAAACTTAATGGAGTTCTTCAAGTGTTCAATTGGACATGAGGTCTATGGAAATGGTGTGACTGAAATTGAAAGGGGAATAGCAGAGCGCAATGGCATGAAAATTGAGGTAGTATGCATATGAATTGTAAGAAAGTAGTTGGTCTCTATCAAGAGATTACAGTTATAACGTATTATTATGTCATTACAGGAAAATAAATCGCCTAATGCAGTGCAAGAGAAAGGTTTTAATTTTGATGATGCTAGACTAATGAGAGGAGCATGGAGGAATGAGCCTGATCCTGATCTCTGCAAGGTAAAATAGTTTTACTTGACTTAGAATCAGCAGCAGCAGTCTGTTTATCCTTTAAACTCAGTCTTGGATTTCCTGGTTTGTAAGTTTGATTCTTGATGAGCAAAGGGTTCTTATGCAAGTCTATTTACTTCTCTTGATATATTTAGTTTGTAATGGTGAGTCGGTTGGCTTAAAACATCACTTTTCTCATGTTATATGAAAACTAATGGTTCATGTGTATCCTAAAAACTATACAAAGTTTGTCAACTCTAATCATGTGTTGTGAGTTCCATGCAAAACGTACCAGTGAGCTGGATGCATAGAAATCTGTTATTTCTTAGAATTGTCTGCTTATATGCATTTGAGACTTCCATACCTGAATATTATATTCTTGATGTCATCATTTATGTTGTTATTTCTTATTGTTGGCAATTTCAGTTTTAATACTTTTGTTAATCATCATGTTGCAGGGATGAAAATGTTGCGTTAGATGAGTATACATACTAAACAAGATAAGATTAGGAATAAAAATGCATTAAAGAGTAAGTTGAGGGAATGCCTATTGTGTGAAATATTGTAGAACCATAGTTATTAAACCTGGACCGGACCGACCAGTTTGATCCGGAAACTGGTGAACTGGTCGCTGGTCCGGTCTGGTTCTGTATTTGGACCTTAAAAGCACATGACTTGGACAAAGTCTGGCACACCCAGAAATATCCAGTGTGAACCAGCCGGGCTGCAGTCAGACTGGCCTGGTGGACTGGTCTCACAAACTGTGCATGCACGAAATTTCCATCAGGGGGATTGAACCTTGTCCATTCAATGATGGGGTGCGCACATCAACCGCCAGGCCGCACATGCAATTTTGTTTGTGTCATATTAACTATATATATATTGTATATAAATTGCATTTTTATGTATTATCTAATTAAAACCAATTCAACAAGTGCCCCAGTGATCCATTGGTTGAACCAGTGACCCAATGGTGTAGCCGAGTGGACCATCGGACCGAGTTTAATAGCTATGAGTAGAAACTCACATTAGGTGGTTTGGGAATGTATGGAGAAGGTTTGTAGAAACCCAACAAGTAGAGTAGATCAGATGGAGGGTAGTCCAATAGCTACAAATAGAGGGAGACATAGAAGTACCATAGGTTAAACTATTGAAAGAGATGTAGATTTTAATGGTTGGAATGTAAGCATGATCTGTGACTGGACACTATGACGTCGTACTATGATGTTGTTTGATTCATGTCGCCGAATCGACCTAGTAAGATGTTACACACCCTCCTCCTGCGGATCCAGAAAAATCAGGAAAGAAAATCCTTCCCTTTCCACTAGTTTATTCTAGGAGGTTAAGTAGAATAAAGAAATAAATCTGTTAAGATTTGATAACAGATTAGGGGCGGATTTGTTAAGCAAATCAGGTAAGCATTATTTTAGGAATTAAATTAGGAAATAATCAGCCACTTGAATTCCTCCTGAATTATAAAGAGGACCGAGGGAGGCTAGGGCATTTTTTATCTTTATCCAGAAATTAGGATTAGACTCAGGAAGTCTAAGGGAACCTTTAATCCCAGAACCTTTTTTCTCATCTGCATTCTAATTGTAATCCTTTAACCAGGAAATTCCCCTCTGGAATTACTGGTATTATCAATAAAATTCAGCAAGCAAATTCAGTNAAACCAACTTGAGTTTGGAGACCAAAGTGTTGAAGCGGCCAGGATGATGTGCTTTAGTGAATTCAGTGGGTTGATCAAGAGTCCCAATTGAGATAAGACGAAGGGCACCACGCAGAATATGTTGGCGAACAAAGTGACAATCAATCTCAATGTGTTTGGTACCCTCATGGAAGACATCATTATGAGCAATTTGAATAGCACTTCGATTGTCATAATATAGATCAGTAGCAGAGAATTGAGAGAAGCCCAGATCATCAAGGAACCAACTTAACCAAAGGAGTTCAGAAGTAGTGCCGACAAGAGCTCGATATTCTGCCTTAGTACTAGAGCGGGCAGTCAATGTTTGTTTCTTGCTTTTCCATGAGATAAGGGAGTCACCGAGGAAGATGTAATAGCCCGTGGTAGAACGACGATCAATAGGATCACCACCCCAATCAGCATCAGAGTAGGCGCGAAGGGTTAATGAAGAGTGGGCAGAGAAATTGAGCCCATGAAACAGTGTTCCTTTGACATAGCGGAGAATGCGAAGAACTGCAGCATAATGAGTAGATTGTGGAGTGGTCATAAATTGACTAACCAAGTGTACTGCATATGAAATGCCAGGGCGAGTAACATTTAGGTAGATCAAGCTACCCACAAGCTGTCTATAAAGAGTGGGATTATCGAGTGCGATTCCATCCATAGGTGTAAAGAGAACATTAGGTTCCAGAGGAGTGGATTCTGTGCGAATATCTGTGGGACCATCTCTAGCAATAAGATCAGATGCATACTTGGCCTGAGATAAACAGATATCATCAGCAGAGGAAAGAACTTTAAGACCTAGAAAATAACTGAGAGGGCCAAGATCCTTCATTTCAAAATGGCAGCTCAGAGTTGCTTTAAGATTAGTAATGCCTGAGATGTCATCTCCAGTAATGATCATTGACACACACTAAAACGTCGTTAATTTCAGTGCGCAATCAAATAATAATTTATCAANAGTGAACCCAAGTTGACTAATAGTAGAACTGAATTTGGCAAACCAAGCACGGGAGCCTGCTTAAGACCATATAAGGCCTTACGAAGAAGACAAACCTTGTTTGGTGGATAAATGTAGCCTTGAGGAGGTTTCATAAAAACTTCTTCCTATAAGTCACCATTAAGGAAAGCATTTTTCACATCCATTTGGCTAAGAGTCCATTTCTGAGTGGCTGCAATTGCTAGGAGAGCACGTATAGAGGTGATGCGAGCAACAAGGGCAAATGTTTCCTCATAGTCAATGCCATACTCTTGAGTAAATCCCTTAGCAACCAATCGAGCTTTGTATCATTCAACAGAGCCATCAAAGTGGGTCTTGATGTTGTACACCCATTTGCATCCCACAAGCATCTTACCAGAAGGCTGATCAACCAGGTCCCAAGTGTAAGTATCTTCTAATGCTTGTAACTCTTCTTGCATGGCATGTTGCCAAAGAGGATCTATGGATGCTTCTTTATAGGACTGCGGTTCATGTAAGTGAAGCATAGTAGAAAAACAATGATACTCACAGATATATGAAGGTGGATTTCTTACCCTGTTGGACGATCCAAAGAATCATGAGAATGTTGTGCAGGATCTACGTTCGGGATAAGATTAGAAACAGAGGTTGAAACTTCAGAAGGCACTGTGAGCTCAGGAGAAGAACCTGCATCAGAATCGCTACGAAAAAGGTTAACGGAGGAGTTAGTAAAGAAAGGACTTGTGGTGGTGGGAACAGACTTGAAGGAAGATAAAGATGAGAACATGTGGTGTTCCCAAAAGATAACGTGACGAGAGATACGAATGCATTGAGAGATTGGATCCCAACAACGATACCCTTTGTGTTTTGTCCCATAGCCAAGAAAGCAACAAAGTCGAGCACGTGGTTCTAGTTTAATGTATTCATGTGATTGAAGAAGTACAAAACATGCACAACCAAACACTTTTAAGGAGTTGTAATCAGGAGGAGTGTGGTGGAGACAATCAAAGGAAGAGACATTAGCAAGAGTCGAGGATGGTAGGCTACTAATGACATGGACAACAATAAGGGCAACTTCACCCCAAGCTCGCTCAGGACAAGAGGAAGAGATAAGCATAGCACGAACAGAGTCAAGAATGTGACGATGCTTCCGTTCCGCACGTCCATTTTGTTGAGAGGTACCAGGACAAGAAAATTCAGATAGAGTTCCCTGTTCACTAAGAAAGGTCAAAAGCTTTGAGTCACGATATTCCATGGCATTATCAAGTCGAAAAACTTTAATCACTTTTGAAAACGGAGTTTTAATCATTTTGGCAAAATTAATATAAATTTCAGGCAGTTCATGATGATTTTTCATTAGATATATCCAAGTGTAACGGGAATGATCATCAATAAAAATAATAAAATATTGAGCTCCGCCCATTGTAGGAGTGGGAGCTGGTCCCCAAACATCAGAGTGCACTAAATCAAAAGAAGATTTAGAAATAGATGTGCTTTTATTAAAAGACAAAGCTGGTTGTTTAGCAGTTTGACAAGAAATACAATTAAAAGATTCATTACTAACGTGTCCTAAAATTCCTAAAGAAAGGAGATGACGCATTTTTCCTATAGAGCTGTGAGCAAGACGATGACGCCAGAGTTGGAGGGAAGAGCGGACGGAGGCAGCATAGATATTAGAAGGAACGTGAAGACTAGTGGGTTCAAATAGCCTTCCAATCTTACATTTAGTCCCGATAACTTTCCCCGTCCGTGGGTCCTACACATGGCAACCAGAAGAAAATGTAATTTCATATATATTGTGAAATAATATTCATGTGCTTGGCATCGAATACATGTTGTATCAAATATTGGATTGAATTATATTTATTTCGTTTGATTCCATTCAAATAATTTCAAATTGGAATCATTGATATTTTCTTTCAATGGGACAATAACCGTTTGAAAGTTCTTCGAAGGTAAAAGGATGTATTGTTTGAACAGAAAGAACGAGAACAGAAAAGACAAGGTTGTAATGGCATTTTACACATTTCCATGGTGTTATGTGTGTATAATAAAGAAGAACTCATATATGTTATGGTATATTGAATATATAGTATATAGTATATACATATTATTACGCGAATGTAGTTCATTAAAGTATCAATATATGTTTTTGAAACATCGTGTCTTTTCAATTTTTTAACTATTTTTCATTAAAGTTGCAAATGATTTTGCAAAGGCCAAGATTATCTACTCTTATTGGCCTCAAGTTTTGTCAAATAATGTTGTAAAGGAGGATTTATGTGAAAGTTTTTTATTTCTTCAAATAAAGCATGACTTGATTCACTACTTATATGATCTACATGAAAGCACCGTGGTTTGTCCATGAATTTGGTAAATGCTTTTTCTTGACTATTTGTGAGCATTGAAAGATTGTACTTGGCACCATTTGAGAAGAAAAACTGTCTTTAAGAACAGTTATTTTTCCTATGTTTTTATGTATTCTTTAAGTTTATGAATAAATAAATTAAAGATATATATATATATATATTAAAATATATTAATTGATGTTAAATTTTTATTACAATAATTAATTTTTTTGTAGGGTTAATTAAGTTTTTAGTCCCTGTAATTTGGGAAAGTTTGGTTTTGGTCCCTCTGTGTAAGTTTTAGTCCCTGTAAAATTTGAAAATTTGGTTTTAGTCCCTGGAGTGGGGTGAGGGTTGACTGAGCTGACGTGGCGCTGACGCGGCGCGCCACGTGGAATTCCACGTGGCATAACCCAAAACCCAACTCAAACCCGACCCGACCCGANCTCAAGGCCTTACGCGGCTTCTTAGGGCTGACCGGATATTATAGGCGCTTTGTGAAGAACTATGGGCGAGTAGCCTGGCCCCTCACCCAGCTATTAAAGAAGGATCAGTTTATTTGGAGTGCAGAAGCTCAAGCAGCCTTCGAAGCCTTAAAAACAGCCATGACAACCGTTCCGGTTTTGGCCATTCCCTCGTTTTCCAAGCCATTTGCCATAGAGACTGATGCGTCAGGAAAGGGCATAAGCGCTGTGCTAATGCAGGACGGCAGACCTGTGGCTTATATGAGTCAGAAAATATCAGATAGAGCTCAAGCCAAGTCGGTTTATGAGAGGGAACTGATGGCCATGGTGCTTGCCATCCAAAAGTGGCGACACTACCTCCTTGGTAACCACTTCACTGTGTTCACAGACCAGAAAAGTTTAAAATTTTTGCTGGACCAGAGAATAGGGGGTGAAGAACAGCAGAAGTGGATGGCTAAACTTCTGGGGTTTGATTTCGAGATCCGTTAAAAGGCAGGAAGGGACAACCGCGTGGCAGACGCATTGTCCAGAAAATTTCAGTTGGCCACCGTTTCGATTGTCACCGCGGAAGAGTGGGCAGGTTTATCAGAAGAGGTACAGGCAGACCCGCGACTTAGAAAAATAATGCAGGACATCATCGCAGGCAGAGAAGTCCCGACCGGGTACACCATCCGAGAGGGCAAATTGCTGCATCAAGGGAGATTGGTTGTCCCCAAGCACTCGGCACTAATTCCTAAAATCCTCAAAGAGTTTCATGATACCAAGATGGGAGGGCATTCTGGATTCTTCCGAACCTACAAGAGAATCGCCGGTTTTCTGCATTGGGAAGGCATGAAGAGGACTATCATGGACTACGTCAAGCAGTTTGCCATTTGTCAAGCCTATAAGCATTCCACTTTAAGCCCTGCAGGGTTGTTACAACCCCTCCCTATTCCTACGAATGTATGGTCAGACATTGCCATGGATTTCATTGGAGGCCTCCCAAAGGCCCATGGGAAGGATACCATTCTAGTAGTCGTCGACCGAATGACCAAGTATGCTCATTTTTTCTCCTTATCCCATCCTTACTCGGCCAAAGAGGTAGCAGATTTGTTCATCAGAGAAGTTGTCAAACTCCACGGATTCCCAAGTTCCATTGTCTCGGACCGTGACCGAGTGTTTATGAGCGCCTTTTGGTCGGAGATCTTCAAGGAGGCAGGTACCAAGCTCAAGATGAGTTCAGCCTATCACCCTCAAACCGATGGGCAGAGCGAGGCAGTAAATAAATGTGTGGAGACTTACCTTCGCTGTTTTACAAGTTCCAGGCCTAAACAGTGGCCCAGCTGGCTCAACTGGGCTGAATACTGGTATAATACCAACTATCATGGGTCAATTAAAATGACACCGTTCCGAGCGTTATATGGGCGAGAACCCCCCACATTATGGCGAGGAGGAGGTGAGGTGGCTGTAGAAGAGGTTCGTAGCTTAATGGAGGAACGCAATCAGATGATAGAAGAACTCCGCTTTCAGCTCGAAAGAGCCCAAAACAGGATGAAAACATATGCGGACAAGAAAAGGAGGGATGTCAGTTTTGCACCAGGGGATCAGGTCTTTCTCCGGCTACAACCATACCGCATGAAATCATTAGCAAAGCGGATCAATCAGAAACTTAGTGCCAGGTTCTATGGGCCCTTTGAAGTGCTGGAAAGAATTGGACAGGTAGCATAAAAGCTGAAATTACCCGAAGGATCACAAGTCCACCCAGTCTTTCATGTCTCCCTCTTGAAGAAATGCATTTCCCCTTCAGGACAAGTCCAGCCACTGCCGAAGACCCTCACTGACAACCTGGAACTGCAAGTGGAACCCCAGGAGGCCATTGCCGTCCGCACCAATGCAGCTGGACAGGAAGAGGTCTTGCTACAATGGAAGAACCTTCCCAGTTTTGAAAATTCGTGGGAGCTGGCAGCAGACATCAAGACAGCTTTCCCCTCTTTTCACCTTGAGGACAAGGTGATACTTCAAGGGGAGGGTATTGTTACACACCCTCCTCCTGCGGATCCAGAAAAATCAGGAAAGAAAATCCTTCCCTTTCCACTAGTTTATTCTAGGAGGTTAAGTAGAATAAAGAAATAAATCTGTTAAGATTTGATAACAGATTAGGGGCGGATTTGTTAAGCAAATCAGGTAAGCATTATTTTAGGAATTAAATTAGGAAATAATCAGCCACTTGAATTCCTCCTGAATTATAAAGAGGACCGAGGGAGGCTAGGGCATTTTTTATCTTTATCCAGAAATTAGGATTAGACTCAGGAGGTCTAAGGGAACCTTTAATCCCAGAACCTTTTTTCTCATCTGCATTCTAATTGTAATCCTTTAACCAGGAAATTCCCCTCTGGAATTACTGGTATTATCAATAAAATTCAGCAAGCAAATTCAGTTAATCATCTCTGAGATACCAGTTGTTACATAAGATGAAGTTGTTGCGGTTGTATTGTTTCCACATTACTAGAGCTGACATTTACTTTTTTTTTTTTTTTTTTTTTATATAAACCCTAATGTTACTTATGCAAACCAGTTTCTGGGTTCTTCTGTGTCATCTTCAAACCAGTTTTGGATTATTTGACTCAATGTTACTGATGCAATAGTTTTGAATTCTTTTAATATAGAAACATGCCACAGAAACCAACAGCGTCAAATAACCTTGCTTCCTTGAAAATTTTTGTCCAAGACTGAGAACTAGGTCTATCCTGACTATCCACTAGTATTTGATGATAAAACACTTGCTTTGCTAGTATACTGTGAGATATTAAGCACTGGGGAGTTTTGAGTAAGTGACTTTACATGGTCTTGACATCTCAGCTATTAACAAGGCAAATTAATGGCTGAGATAAATTTCAGTTAAAACTGTAATTAATGTAAAGATAGTTAATTATATCATTAACTCAACAATAGTTAAAATATAACTTTTACCCAATACTTTTCAATACTACCCATCCCGCCAACACCAACAGTCTCTCACTCAGTGACTCACCCACCTCCCTTTCCAGCCTCCAAATACCGATCAACCACCACCACCGGTTGGACTGTGGCAACCACTTCGCACCACCGGTTGAACTGCTGCCTACAAGCTTCAATGGCTGTTTAACAGATTCCAAAAAAATAAAAAAGATGACAGAAAAAACAAAAGAACCATGCCCATATCTAAAGAAAAACCAGAAACTGAAAAAAGATATTTATTATCTTTACAACAACAAAACTCGGATCAGAACCGAATTGCTTTCTACGAGCTTTTGAACAAACGATTCAACCCAAAAAACACCAGATTCTGAAAAGTAAAAGACCGCTCTAGAAACAAAAGAAATAAATTTCATCTTCTAAGAAAAAAAAATCAAATACATATGCCACCTCTGGAGCAAGCGGCTCTGGATGGTTGGGCGTGGTTAAAGAAGTGGCGAGCATTCTATATCTGGTGGTGAGGCGCGACCCCTGGAGCCCTTGGATCTGGATCTCTAACCCCTCAACCATGCACTTCAGGGAGTTGGCTGAACAATGTTGATGGGGGGAAGCGGTGGCGGCGAGGGCAGCAGTGGCAATGATTGTGACAGGGGCAGTTTGGCGGATGTGGTGACCGGATGTTGGTGGCAATAGAGAATGCAGTGGCAGCACTGGAGGCAGGAGGAAGGGCGGTGGTGAGGCAAGGAGGGAGGAGGCGGCTTTGGGGAAGGTAGGGAGAGGGGGCTGCGATTGGGTGGATATGGATGGTTGGGGATGGGGTTGGAAAGAGAGTTTGGGTTAGAGAGGGACAAGAGTATTTTTTGCTCCTTAATATATGGTTTAACTCTTAAATGTCAAGGACCATATAACTCTCCCCATGGTAGAATCCTCCTGAGATTGCTGCAATTATATGGATGCTAATAATGTTTTGGTTTTCAAATTTTGCATAGTTGGTAAAAAAAAGAATATCAATACCCTGCTTTGTATGTAATAAGTAATGACTAGGTCATGTTTATATGCCTAATTTTCAAGTACAGCTGGCTGGTCTTTGTCCTTTGTCTTAACACTATTTTCTGGAAGAGAGTTGAATTTCTTTGACAAGTTCTCGTTTGGTAAATATTGTCTTAGTTAAGCAGTTTGCAGTTAAGCTGCTTTCTTTACAATGTGCTCTTGCCACAAATTCAGGTGCAATTTTGTACTGTGATTTAGTTTGTTGTGTCAGGTTGATATTTCTTTTACTTTCTTTTTTTGCTATGTAGGAGTTCTTCAGATGTCTTGCTATATGCCATACTGTACTTCCGGAGGGTGATGAGTCCCCTGAAAAGATCAAATATCAAGCTGCATCTCCCGATGAGTCTGCTTTGGTTATTGCTGCAAAGCACTTTGGTTTTTTCTTTTACAGGTTGAAAGTTCAAACTTCTTGATTATGTTCTAATTTTCTGCAGAACTGCTTGTTGATTGCACAAATTATTTCAAATTTTCATGGTTATTGTGTACAACTACATAATAGTGGATTGAATCTCCAACATTTACATCACCACAACCAAGTTGTAAAGATCTGGGCCAGTTCCAAATGAGCTACAAGCTCATTGGATGTTCCCCTTTTTAATAGGATGGGCGTGTATCACAATTTTCTGTCTCACCCTGTCCCTTGAATAAGATTCCCACATGTACCCATCATTAGTCCCGTCACATGTCTTTCATCTGAGTTTGTTTCAAATATAAATTTTCCTTTGACTGTAGACCTCCATGTCCATCTTTTAGAGGTGCCACTTTGCAGAATTGTCTGCAAAGTTAAAGACTCATTGCATCAAATTCTTATACTTCTGAACTCTGATCAGACATTGCCTGAAATGAGATCTCAATTCATACTCATTTAAGCGATTGACTTTCAAATTAGGATTAAAATTCCTGTTTACTCTTTGTTTTGGATTGGGCAAATAGAAAGGGAAATCAGGGAGAGAAAAACAGTTAAAGCTTAAAGGCCATTGGACTTATGCTGGTTGCTTTCTTATGGTTTCTTGGTATTGAGTGAGAATGGTGACACAACAATGATGGTGCGCATCTAGGGAAGAAACATACCTAGCTTGCTGGAAACAGTGGTAATTACTCATTGATGAATGGATACTGACAAACTATGATGGTGTGCATCTAGGCAAGAAACATACATAGCTTGCTGGAAACAGTGCATGCCAGGTTCGTTGATTTGTTGGTGCTAGCTCTCTATGTACATCTTGATGTATTCTGTCTTTTCTTGCTTGAGTGGCTGAGAAAAAGGAGTTTTCACTGAATGGATACATCAAGCAGAGAAGAGATTTCGCCACATATTGTACTGAGAGTGGAAAAGAGACAGAGTTGGGACACAGGATCTGCATAACTTTCATGGGGATAAAATAATTGTAAAAATTATAACAAGAACTAGATAAAATGTAAGCTGTCCTCGTTAAGTTGAAGTTTCTTGAATTCTTTTTCTCACTTGTTATAGCACGTTACATTTTAAATGTCATATTTACTTTCTTGAAGTTCTTGTGACAGATCGTTAGTATGAAAAAAGAAAGTGACTTGTTAGAGACCAATGAATATTATGAAAGTTTATAAAAGAAAAAAATACAGGTGTGTAAAAAATATGCAAACCAAGAGGCTGCTGGAAAATGAAGTGAGGCCCCATGGGCCTTAATGAGCATAACTAACTTTCTGAGCTGGCTAGGAGTGAATGTTAGAGGTGAGGGAATGTGTGAGATACACAAACATTTGTAGGGTAATGAAAGAGAAGCAGGTAGGCAATGATTGTGTCATGACCGTGAGTTAGGAGAGTTAGTTATATTGTTTAGGGAATATAAATAAGGAGAGGAGTGGCTTTGTGAAGGGTCTTGTAATTTGTGATTAGTCTTTAAGGGTGTGTTTGTGAATATTATTTTGGAGAGGAAGGAAAGGAAAGTAGTTGGAAGACCAAATTCAAAACTCTCAAGTACAATTAAGCCTACCAACTTTCCTTTCCCTTCAAAATAAAACTCACAAACACACCCTAAGAGATTATGAGCTCTTAATCTAACGCATTCCTTGTACACTGTCTTGTACACTGTCTCTATGAGTCGTAGGATCCATCTGACATTGCCACTGAATCCGATTAATACATGCACAATTTCTTGCATTTTCCTTCTCATTCTTTACAGCTCTGGTCCAGTTCTAATACTGGTATCTTCACACACCAGCCTCCACAAGTGGTCCCTGATCCATTCCATCCGCTGTTCTTTCCCTGCTTAGGGAATGGTTCATTTCTTGCCTCCATCATTCTTGTTCTAACTCAGATAACGTCCCTTGGATCGTTGGAGCTCTGATATCAGTGTTAGAAATGATAATCAGATAAGATTGCAGAAAAGACAGTGATATTATTGGTTTGGGTCCCCTTGACATGTATCAAGAACCCTATAATTGCTGTAGAAAATGTATTGTGAGTCGAGGAAGATTGACAGCTCCTCATTTCTCCAAAGACTAATTACACATGACAAGATCCTTCACAAATCCCCTGCTCTCCTTATTTATATTCCCTAAACAATGTGACTAACTCTCCTAATTTACAGGGGCCTAACAGATTGAGTGGACCTTGGGAGAGACGGAGCCTCTTGAAAGATTATAAACCCTATTTCCATTCTCAGCACTTTCTTATACTGGTTTCCTTTTTCCTTTACTGATTTCAGCTCAAGGGTGTGAATAATACACACATTACACTTCTTTTCTTAGCATCTGTTACAAGTTTCTATCATATGTGTTAGAAAGCATGTGCAATATTCAGAATATGTTGGCATGCATGTGTGCTAATATATGATTCTGAATACGGAAGAGAGATTTTTCTGTACCTATGCTATTCCATTGAATTTGTGGACTGGACTAGTCAAATGTAGTTTGCTTGACCGATACGGCATTGTGGGACCCAAAATTTGCCAATGTCACATCAACTGCCATTTGGTCTACTGCTCAAACTAAATAGTTTAAGGTGCACTATATTTACACAAGAATTTTCCGTAGAAGAATGTCATCATATAGAAGCTTGCTCATTTGCAAATGATCCTTATAATTTTCAGGATATGTTAAGTAGGATATCTTATCTTCCTCTTGCTCTATAGGCCTCCATTTTCCTCATAATGAAATTTCTTTTTTACTCAAAAGAATGGGGGTACAGCTGAGTCTGAGTTGAGCTGTCATTTGAAAAGCGTAGTGACAGTACATGTATCCTTTATAACTCTAAATATGCCTTTTTATACTTGGTTCTGGTACTGGTTTGTTAATCGAGCTGGCACGTGAGCTTATTTCAATTTGAGTTGATGCTAATCAATATGGTTCTTTGTCAGACGCACGCCTACAATGATATATGTTCGTGAATCTCATGTTGAGAAGATGGGCACTGTACAAGATGTGTCTTATGAAATTTTAAATGTGCTTGAGTTTAATAGGTAACCATCCTCTCCCCCTTACTGGTTCAGTTTTAATTTTAACATTATAACATTTTTTCTGACAATACTTGCAATCTTTGTTCCATTAATAGTACAAGAAAGCGCCAGTCCGTTGTATGTCGTTATCCAGATGGGAGGCTTGTATTATACTGTAAGGTAATATTTCTTGAGGCTTATCCTCAATATAAAGAAAGTGCATTACTTTGGCTTATTAGATGACATCTTCCTAGGAACTTGCTTATAACAGGGTGCTGATACTGTAATATATGAGAGACTGGTAGATGGTAATTCCGAAATCAAGAAAGTGACTAGGGAGCATTTGGAACAATTTGGATCAGCTGGACTACGCACATTATGCCTGGCGTACAAAGAATTGCATCCTGATGCTTATGAAAGCTGGAATGAGAAGTTTATCCAAGCCAAGTCTTCTTTACGTGATCGTGAGAAGAAGTTAGATGAGGTACAGTTTATCTTTCTGTGGTAGCTTTTATGTGCATATTAAGTAGTTACATTTTTGGAATATCTTACCTCAGTAAGTGGTTACATTCCACTAAAAACTATTATTTTGATGATTATTTCTGTATTAAAGTTTGTCAACTTTGGTGGCTGGTTTGCTTTTCATTAGTTCAATCCAATTTCATCGGTTTCTAAACGATAAAGAATAGAAAGAAACAACAACACCATTCTTATTACTTTGAGCTCTTTGCTACCAAACCTAGGAGCAAAGAGATTAGAAAGACACAACTGCACTATTCAGCAGATTGAAACAGGATGACAATTCAAACTCAAATTCAGTAGCATCACTCATAAACTTGGATCCAATGCCACATTATAAATTTTCCATCAATTACAAATCTAAGTTTGGTTCTGATAGAAAACAAAACTACTTCCTCAGGGCACTTATTCTGCTCTTTTTTAACTTCATTAATAAAGTTGCACTTTCCATTCGGACCCCTAAAAGAATTACAAAGCGTTAAGCTACAACATTCTGAAAATTAAGAATTAAATCATCAAATCATGGAAGCTTAACATGTCATCTTGCTTTTTCTTCCATTTCTTTCATTGTATTAGTTTCTGAATTGATAATAACTTGCTTCATCTGTTTACTAAATTACATGCTGAAGCCAGAGGGTGGAAACCTGATATAATAATTAGGAAGAAACATTTATGCTATTAGAAGCTCTATATTTATCCATATCTTTTATTCCAATGGTTTCCTTTCTGAACTGCTTATTGTAAAAAAAGTGGAAGTAATCTTGTCTCTTGTCAAGTCATTTACTAAATCTCGAGCTATTTAAATTGCAAATTACTTTGTTTAAAGTTACTAATGTGAATCATTCCATTCTTACTGATGATACCTCTGGAAATGATACAGGTTGCTGAACTTATTGAAAATGATCTCATTTTAATTGGTAGCACTGCCATAGAAGACAAGCTTCAGGAGGGAGTACCAGCTTGCATAGAGACTCTTCAAAGAGCTGGTATTAAAATTTGGGTTCTTACAGGGGACAAGATTGAAACAGCCATAAACATAGCCTATGGTGCGTTTGCTTTGAATAACAGTTGTTTTTTTGTGTCCTGAATTTTTTGTGCCCAAAACTATATTGTCACTCATTTTATATCAATGCTCTGGCTGCAGCGTGCAATTTAATAAACAATGAGATGAAACAATTTATTATCAGTTCTGAAACTGATGCAATTAGAGAAGTTGAAGACAGGGTAAGCTGCTCTTTTTTGCTTCCTTGTTTTGCTTGTGGTTCTTAATGCTTTTGATTGTAAGAGCTGTATTGTTTTGCAACTTTTTAGGGTGACCAAGTGGAAATTGCACGATTTATTAAAGAAGAAGTGAAGAACGAGCTGAATAAATGCCTTGAGGAAGCGAAGAGCTATTTACACTCCCTATCTGGACCAAAATTAGCACTTGTAATCGATGGAAAGTGTTTAATGTATGCACTGGATCCGAATTTAAGAGTGATTCTACTGAATTTAAGTTTGAATTGTCATGCTGTTGTTTGCTGCCGAGTTTCTCCTTTACAGAAAGCGCAGGTAAAACTCATGTGCCATGGTCAATAACTGGTTACATCTGTTACACCTATTATTATTGTTCATTTCTTGAGAGCTTGTGCTCTCAGGAAAGCTAACTTTGACTGAAATTTTGGCAACTGCCTAGCAGAATTTGGTGCTGTTTGTATTATGAAATATTGCCAATATTCATTCACCAAGTCTGCTTGCAGGTCACAAGTATGGTCAAGAAAGGTGCACGGAAAATAACACTTGGTATTGGTGATGGAGCCAATGATGTTAGCATGATTCAAGCTGCTCACGTTGGGGTAGGCATAAGTGGGATGGAGGGGATGCAAGCTGTGATGGCTAGTGATTTTGCCATTGCACAGTTCCGTTACTTGGCTGATTTGCTTCTTGTTCATGGCCGCTGGTCATATCTGCGAATATGCAAGGTGTCCTGTTTTTGTAAACTGCACAGTATACACACTTGCACAGCTGTTATTTTGTTTTTTTGGTTATAACACGCTTGAAAATTGGTTTTTGCAGGTGGTGATATACTTCTTTTACAAGAATCTAACATTTACTGTTACTCAGTTTTGGTTTACTTTTCAAACTGGGTTTTCTGGTCAGAGATTCTATGATGATTGGTTTCAGTCATTATATAATGTCATCTTCACGGCACTGCCTGTGATCGTTGTTGGGCTATTTGACAAGGTAGCTAGCTTATTCTCTCCAACAATTTGGGACTGCACTTTTTTGGGAGGGGGTATTTCATCCATGGAAACATGCCCCGTTTGCTTGTATATTGCCACGTGCTTCACTAGTTACAAATTTACAATACAATTTTTCTCTCATGAATGCTATGTTTTGATTAGTTACTTATGCCTTTGCTAGGATGTCAGTGCATCTCTATCCAAGAAGTATCCTCAACTATATATGGAGGGAATAAGGAATGTCTTCTTCAAATGGAGAGTCGTGGCTATATGGGCCTTTTTTTCTGTATACCAGTCTCTAATATTCTTCTATTTTGTGAGCACAGCAAATTTAAGTGCTAAAAACTCGGCAGGAAAGATGTTTGGACTCTGGGATGTCAGTACAATGGGCTTCTCATGTATTGTAATAACAGTCAACTTGCGACTACTTATGATTTGTAATTCAATCACAAGATGGCACTACATTAGTGTCGGTGGAAGTATATTAGCCTGGTTTATTTTTATTTTTATATACTCTGGGATTAGTACTCCTTTTGATCGACAGGTGAGTACCCTCTCTTGCTCTCTCTCCCCCTCCCTCTCTCTCTTTCTCACGTACTTTCCTTATAACCCTTTAAATAACTGTTTAACTTGAGTTCTGTTTTTGTCTGCAGGAGAATGTTTATTTTGTCATATATGTCTTGATGAGTACACTCTATTTCTACCTCACACTACTACTTGTTCCCGTGGCTGCACTTTTCTGTGACTTTGTTTACCAAGGGTAAGGTTCAGATTTGACAAATTCTTCTGTTTTATCTCTACATGTTACTGATGGGAATTTCAATATTTTGTTGTGGCTGAATGAATTAAGTTGCAGCTCAAGACACAAAGATATAATTTCTGCATTGGAAATTATATATTCACGTTCACATGAAAAAATTTATTTAAATATTGAAGTTGTGTCACGTTCTGGAAATCAAACTGTTAAAACAGGAAAAAGGATCTCAATTTCAAGGACTAATAATTTTTTACTATGATGTTTGTTTGATTATGATTGTTGCTGCAATATACTTTTCATGGTACTTATGATATGTTTTGCATTTGTAGAAGGTAAACAATTTTTATGGACTAGTGACCATACAGAATTTAAATGAGATTATTGTGTTAGTTGAGTGTTTTCCTTTTTTTTTTTTTGGGTAAAACAAGAGTTTTATTAAGATGGAGAGAAGTATTCAAATAGATTGGAGGACAATAGATCATCTTTACAAGAACAAGATGAAAGTAGAGAAAATTATCAATGAAGTAGAGCTAATCTGTCAAGTCTCAACATATCTTAGAAGGAAATTCCCCCAAAAGCACGTGCTTTACATCAAATAAAGATGAAACACCTAATCTTATCCCACAAAAATTGCTTGTCTGAAATGTCATTAAAGGTGCTAGAATTACACTTACACTAAATGCACCAAATAGTGGCATAGACAACACACTGCCACAGACATTTGACTTCCTTCTGTTTCGCAAAACTAGCAAAATTTGTCATACCTGACAGTCGCCAAAGATTTGTGTTAGTTGCAAGAGATAGCTTTGGAGCTTGTAAAAAGAGTTTACATTTGTTAACTATACAACAACAACAGAGTCTTATCCCACTATGTTGGGTCAGTTACATGGATCAAACGACACGCTAGTGCCCTATTAAGGACTATGTTTTCATGCAACTCATTAACTTCTAAATCTTTTCTAATAGTTTCTTCTATAGTTTTAGGTCTCCCCCTACCTCTAGCTAATGAGTTACCCGTCATTTGATTTTCTCTCCTCACTGGGACTTCTAATGGTCTTCTCTTCACATATTCAAACCACCTAAGACAGGATTCTATCATCTTTTGTACTATAAGTACTACCTCGACCTTCTCCCTAATGCAATCGTTCCTAATCCTATCTTCTCTAGTGTGTCCACACATCCACCGTAGCATCCTCATTTTCGCAACATTGAATTTATTCTCCTGTTGACTTTTTACTGCCCAACACTCAGTCTCGTATAACATTGCTGGTCTTACAGCTTTGCGGTAAAAATTTTCCTTTAAGCTTGAGTGGCATTTTCTATCACACAGAATTTCCGATGCCCTATGCCCAGCTTGGATCCTATGATTAACATCACTCTTTCTCTCCATCATTTTGGATAATTGAGCCAAGGTTCTTGAACCTTGTGACGACATTTGTTAACTATATGCCATAATAAATTGGTGGTCTTTGTTTTTATTCCTATCACCCTTATTTAAAGGGCATTGGCCTTTACTCATTTTAGTTCATCTGGTTACAGGGTTCAAAGATGGTTCTTCCCCTATGATTATCAGATCATTCAAGAAATGCATAAGGATGAGCTTGATGACACTGGTAGAACACTGCTAGAGGTAGAGAACCAGCTTACGCCAGCTGAAGCAAGGAGCTACGCTGTATCTCAACTCCCACGTGAGATATCAAAGCACACTGGGTTTGCTTTTGATTCACCTGGGTATGAGTCTTTCTTCGCCACACAGCTTGGTGTGTATGTCCCTCCAAAGGCATGGGATGTTGCAAGACGAGCTAGCATGAAAACACGGCCAAAGCTTGGGCAGCGAAAGTAATTTGGGGTAAGATCAATGTACATTACATTAGTTTTGGTTTTCCTTTGAGAGCCAGCCCTAGGAATTCTGTAAAATTAAAATGTGCCATATTAATTATTTGGTTAAATTTCATTTAGGATATATTGTCTCTTGTTTCTTTTGGGGGCAATTAGAGTAGATTTTTCAGGATTTTGATAGATGTACATTCTACGATATCCAGCTATTCATATATTTATTTTTTGTAACCTAAGAGGTTGTGCGATTCTTTATAGTTGATTCCAAGAGTTCAGTGTTTTTCATGTGTATCGGATTGATTGGCTAGTTCTTGGATATGGGCAATGTCGAACTGTTGAAATTCATGCCGAAAGGCTTCAAGTGTTGAATTTTCTGTCAACATTTTACTTTGTTGTGGTTCACCCTTTAAGCAATGCCTTCTGCATAATTAAACTCAATCCATGAGCATTCTATACCGACTTAATTGAAAGTGTCTGAACGTTTGCATGAACACCAACCACTTCAGGTAATGCCCGTGGTGCTTTGCAGGGCCTACTTACTAGTGTATTGTAACGTTGGGACAGACATTTACTATTACTATTTGCTTGTTTCAAGAGAAAATGGGGGGGAAAAAAATTAAAGAGAAAGAAAATTGAGAAATTTTGTGATTTTCTCGTTTGGATGTGAGGAGAAAATATCAAGATTAAAAATTGATGGCAGAACTCAACTTTTCTCTCACAAAAGGAGAAAACTAAGGTGAGTGTTTTTATGCAAAATAACCGTTATACCACTCTTTTGGTATTTTTTTATTATTTTGTATTAGGAGTAAAATAGTTATTTAATATAATTATATATATATATATATATATATTATTTTTTTCTTATTTTTCTCTTGAACCAAACAAGAAAAACAAAATGCTTTCATTTTCTTTTTCTAAATTTTCTCTTCATGCGAGCAATAAAAGAGAAAATGAACTTTTCATTTTCTGTTTCCTCCATTTCCTTTCTTTCTATTTTTTTTTTTTCTCATTTTCTTTGTCGATTCAAGCAAAGGGTTACGGATAAAGCAAATG
>QANU01092089.1:58503-96685 GCA_003254905.1 Nissolia schottii | reverse complement strand
TATATATATATATATATATATATATATGTTCATGTAGAGAAAGCCTTCATTTCTAAAGAGAAGTGCAAGAACAAAGGAGCATGCTTTGCCAGATAGAGCTTCAGAATTTGCGTTTGAGAAATTTTCGTGTCCAAACGGATCTGTTCCCGTCCGGAGAACAACGAAAGATGACCTTATTGGAATGAAATCGTTACTACCAAATAGTTATATTGCTCCCTTGTCTCAAAGCTTCCCCGGAAATCATGTAAGTTTTATTAAAAACTTGAAAATAATTTTTTATTTTAAAAAAATGTTTGTGTTTTTTTTTTTTCCCCTTATGGTCTCACTTGCTATGTTTTTGTAGTATGCGGCACTGGTCATGACCAATAGCAAAGGTTATACCGGAGTCAGTGGCGCCATCAACGTTTATAAACCAACAGTAAGGAAGTACCAAATGAGCGTTGCTCAAATAGCAGTTCAGAATGGTGAATTTGACGGAGTTAACACAATCCTTACTGGGTGGCAGGTAACTTTCAATTTATTTATAGTTTATTTGAGAAAATTATCTATCTATTTCATACTAATCACCCACAAAATAAACAACCTCAGGAGAATTGCACGGCTCTTAAATTTTGTCAATTTTAATTGTCACGGTAATATTACTCATATTTTAACTATGATCTAACATTATATATCTAATACTGAATGATGTTATGTTATATTGCTCATATTACTCCTTTCCTTAATCTATTATTTTAGGATTTATCATTTTTTAAATTATTTATTCATTTTGAATATAAAGTAGGTGTTAATTGTTACGTTTTTTTCTTCTAATTTTATCCTTATCTTTAATGATAAAGAAGAGAATATTGATAGAGTGAAAAATATAAGAGTTTAACTTCTTGTAATGTTAGTATAAATTATCATCCAGTCTTATATTGTCATATCAGTTAACGTGATTGTGTAATTTTTTAAATTAAATGCCCGGACTTATAATTGGTCCTAATAACTCAAATATTATGTACAGGTGTCCCCAGAAATTTATCATAACAAATTTGTTCATTTCTTCACTCTATGGACGGTAAGAGAAAACAAAACAAAAAATCTAATATTCTTTTGTCATTAAAAGATTATTTATTTGAAAAATTCCTTATTATACTATATTAGCATTTGATTTTTCTTCAAATACTTTTGGAGACTAACAATAACTTGTTGGAAAATAACAGTCAGACTCATTCAAGAACACAGGATGTTACAATACGTTATGTCCAGGTTTCATGCAGGTCGACGGAGAGATCCCTGTTGGCACTCGTGTCATAAATTTGTCAACTTACGAGGGACAACAATTTGAAATCCCTTTCTCAATTTCACAGGTATAAAATCTTCACGTACACTCATACAAATATTATAACATCTGTTTGTGATGCATCCTAAACATGTTTTATGAGGTGTTCTATTTCTCATGGAAAGCATAGGAATGAACATTGTCACCGAATATTTTTTGCGTGTCTTGTGCATATTTGAGTTTAATATTATTACAAAATAGATAAATAAACATTGTCACCAAACATTTTTGTGCACTCGTGTAAGTGTGTATTTGATATTAGTCATTTTTTGTATTTGATAATGTTTATTTTTCTTTTATAATTATTGTTTTCTTGGTTGGTTGGCTATGTTTTAAGTACACAAATAATATTTTTAGTTATATTTACAGCATAATGTGTTCATCACATTATCTATGTACATTTTTTTTCTACATTATAATTAAAGATTTATTCACAAATCGGTGTTTTTGTTGTTGTAATGCATAAATAGAAATTATATGGTCCACTTGCAGGACCCTAAATCAAAAAATTGGTGGGTGATAGTAACAGAAAACCAACAATCACACGGTGTTGGATATTTTCCCGCAGAATTATTCCGAAACATGTCAGTGGGCAGCGTGGTAGGTTGGGGTGGCAGAGTCTCCGGTGTGATGAAGGGCGCAAGCCCACCAATGGGATCGGGTCACTTCCCAGATGGTGACATGACACATGCATGCTATGTCAGACAGATGTCATACAATGTTGCGTCGTCGTCTCATGTGGAGCCACGCGGGGTTGTTCCTCAATTTGCTGTTGACAATCCTAATTGCTATGGCCTCCAATACTTTGGGTTTAGGGATGAACAGAACCGTTTCACCCTTCAATTTGGGGGTCCTGGTGGGTATTGTGGCAGAGTTTGACCATGTGTGTCTTTTGTTATATTTGATTGTTTGATAATGTGACCTCATAACAAGTCCCCGGAAAAGAAAAATCAAAGGTATAGTCACTGTATTGTATCACTGTTGGTCTTTTCACTCTAATTGGTCAAATAAAATGGCACCACATATTCATTGATATTATTGTTATTTTATATACTTAAGTACTCCCTTTTATAATTAGTATCCATTCTTTGCTTTTAAATTTGTATTCAATTTACTTACGTATAATTATATCTAAATATATATTGAGTTAAAGATAAATTTAAAAGTAAAAAAATTAACATTTATCATGAAATGGAGGGTAGCACGCAAAATCACGAGTTGATTCCCACGCTATGGATAAAATGTACACCTAATTTAAAAGTTGTGTTATTTATACACCTAAAAAATAATTACCTAATAGTCACTCAACGGAGAAGCAGACATTATATATATTAGAGAAATAAATATTGTCATTGAACATTTTTGCATGTCTGTGCACATGTGAGTTTAGTATTGCTACAAAACAAATAAACAAACATTGTCATCGAACATTTCTACTTGTCCATGCACACGTGTGTTTAATATTGTTCATTTTCTATGTTTGACAATGTTTATTTCTTTGTTATATAATGTTTGTTTCTCTATTTTGGTGGTTGTTAGGTGGCTACTTTTGACGTGTACGAATAATATTTTTGGTTTAAAAGTGGATTTCTAGAATTAAATTAGTGTGCATAAATGTATTAAATGATCTAAAAATTAAAAAATTGATAGAGAAATGATATATGTACTCAATTTGTGTGGGGCACTGTGCCACACAAATTGAATTGGATGAGAAATGATACATGTACTCAATTTGTGTGAGATACTACGTCGACTTGCACTTAATCAATTATTGAATGTGATTCTATTAGGGTGTGAGTCACAAGCGGACAAGTAACCGAGTAACTACATGAGACTAGAGCACTTACTAGATGACAATATTCTGTAGAGTTTAGGTTTAATCCTAGAACAACAAAGGCTAGACCTTCTTCTGTATTTCACAATCTCTCTTAAGCACAATTCTCAATGGAACAAACTATAAAATGTATATGTGCTTGAGTGATTACAGAAGGGACCTAACTAATGTATAAATAGCCCTAATGCCCTCCCATCATGGTTCTATGAGCCAAGCCTACACAATAAACTCACATTAATCGATTTTTGGATGTCCAACCCACATAAAAGATCGCATATCAATTAGGCTACTAGTGCATTCCAACTAGATCATGGTTTAGCTTATTTTTATAAAAACAAAAATGTGATAACCCAAATGTTGATTTAGAATTGGCAAATATTATATATGATGACAAACATTGTGTGAACTTTACTAATGTGTATATTATTAAGTGTTTTTCAGTAAATATAAAAAGGTTAGGACCAAGCCCATCCACGTTTCATATGCAACAACGAGCCGAAATGTACACATGGAAACAAAATGAAATTATTTTGTATTTAGACCAAGAGATTTGAGCCCAAGAAGGAAAGACCCAAAAGCTTTAAATAAAAGAAGAAAAGAAAGGAAAGTCCAAAGCTGAATGAAGAAAGGAAAGCTAGGATAAGACAAAAAAAAAATTGGGAAAGCAAATTAGAAAGAAAAGAGTGACGTGAACCCATCGACAAAAGTAAGGAAAGAGAAGATAAAAATCAAATAATGAAAAGATTGACAAGAAGTGATAGGACAAGTCAAAAAAGGAAGCTTGGAAAAATAAAATCACCATTTCCCACGGTCAAAAAGGAAATAAAAGATGCTGCAACGGTCAAAATCCATTGGAAAAGGAAGGAAGAGAAGAGAAAGAAAGAAAGATGGAAGTAATGCATCTACGACTATGGACTCTCTAAAAATGAAGAAGGAAACTACACAAATAAAGCTGTTAAGGGAAATTAGGAAGCTGTCAAGAACAACTCGGAATAGAAATAGAATAAAAGAAGAAAAGAAAAAAAAAAAAAAAGGAGACGTGAGGAAGCAACAGATCTTTCGGTGAGAAGAAGCTGATTTCACACTGCAGTTATGGAAGAAAACAAGAAAAGAAAACGTGAGCAATCCTTGAGAAAGGAAAGAAGAAAAGAAAGGAGAAAGTATTGATTTCATGCTGCAAACGGTCAAAATTTTTGGAAAAGGAAAGAAGAAAAGAAAGAGAAAGAAGGCATGGGAAATGCTGCTAAAGGAAAGCTGATTATGGAAATTAATTTTCAAAAGGAAAATTAAAGCTATCAGAACAGCTTGTGATACAAAGAAATGGAAAGGAAGGAAAAGAAGGAAATGCAACAACGAATAAGTAGCAAAAATTAATGGAGAAAAAAGAGGAAAATACGTGAAGAAATGCCTCCATTAAAAAGAGTGTCAACAACAATAAAAGGAAGAACTGATATCATGGAAACTAAAAGGGAAAGAAAAGCTATATCAAGCAAGAATCATTGAAGAAAAGGGAAAGATGATATGAATAAAGGACATGACATCAAGGTTGAAGAATCTGCTAAAAAATAGGTATAAATAAAAAGTTCTTTGTAACAACCCGACTTTTTCCCTTCACCAAGACTCCGCATAATAAATAATTAAGAATATATTAATAAGAAAAGATAAAATAAAATAAAATAAAAAATTTAAGTATTAATTTTATCCCGGTAATATTAGTTAAAAATAAGAATTTTGCGACCTCGTGGCGTCCGGTGACGTTCGGGTCAATATTAGGTTATTATTAGAATTTAATCACGACTCACAGGAGTCTGTAAAATACACTAATATGAAAATAAATTCGAGAATATCTCGACAAAGATTTAAATATTAATAAGAAAAATTAATAGGTTACAACGGTATGTCCGAAATATTTTTAGGACTTCCGGACATAAATAGTTAATGAGCGAACACGACCAAAAACACACATAGAAAATGAAAATATGTATGACCAAGGGACAAATATTCCCCCACGGGAGCCCTCACCCCACGAAACACACATACACCAAAGTTCTTTCATTTGCTTCTTCCTAAGTTTCCTAACCTAAAGCTCATCCAAGCTCCACCAAAGTTCTTCCACCCAAATCCATCCTTGCCCTAAGTGTATTCCTCTATTTTCACACACATAACTAAGACAAGCAAGTAGCAAGGCTGTGAGTTTCTCTTCACTTGGAGGAAAGAACACCAATCTTCCATAACCTAAGTTTCCATAATTATTTCAAGGGTTTTTACTTCTTGACAAGAAGAACTCAAGCAAGCAAGCAAAGCTTAATTTCATCCTTCCTCCATCATCAAAGAGCATTTTAGGAAGTAGGTAACTCTAGTTCCTCACCTCTTGATGGTGGATGATTGTTATGTGATTTATGTGTGTATGTGTGTGATATTTTGAATAGGTGACTATGTGATTATATATGTTAGAAATTATGCTAGGGCTTAGGAAGATGATTCTGAAGGGTCTTGTGACCTGGACTAGATAGGATTATTATGTGTGGAATATGTGTAAAAAGCTCAAGCAGGTTCCATGCGAAAAGAGGAAGAAAATGGGAGAAAACGATGCATTCGGTTTTCAGTTTCGCCCAGTGACAGCTGAGCGGCCTCTGGCGCCGCTGAGTGGAATGCATCAAGAATTTTCAAATGTGAACCTCAAAGCGCTGAGCGGAAGACGGTTACCGCTGAGCGGTCTGAAGTCCACCATGGATAAGGATAAGGATGGGAAGATATTTTCTTAAAGGATAAGGCGGTGGAGATATTTTTGAAAAGTTGTCAGACCGCTGAGCGATGGGATTCTTACCGCTGAGCGATAAGATTCCTACCGCTGAGCGGACATGTTTTCAGCGCTGAGCGCGAGGAGCTCAGACCGCTGAGCGGACAATAGTTTTGCTGAGCGGCCTGAGACCAGAATGTTTTATGGAAACCCGCTTGAGGCACATAGTCTAACACTCAATGCTGTAGCTATAATTGATAATTGAAATATGTGAAGTATATGCAGTATGTGAATATGTGAAGTAAATGCAGTATGTGAACATGTGAATTACATGTAGTATGTGACCTCAGGTAGCATTCCATGCATTCATGACAAGCCAAGTTTAAAGGATTAGAAATAATTGTGAGATAAGTAAAGATTCTGAAATAAACCATAGGAAACAAGTCATAACATGTTGCAGGTACAGAAAGCAAGAGATGCTGAATTACTGCTGAAAAATGCTGAATGAAAATAAATGATGAAAAGGCCGTGATCACGAGAGCCAAACCATGATCCCACTTCAGGAGGTCAAAGAGGCATCCTAAATGTGGAAGCCCGCCACAGGTGGTGTCGATATGGCATACTTGGAGGTGTGCGGTTACCACGCCTAGCATTGTCGAAAGGGGGCAAGCTAAGGTGGGGGTACAATATCTGCCCACTGCCGAGGGGTCCCGAGGGGGCACACGGCAGGTGGAAGCCCACCGCAGGGGTCAACAGAGGACCACCTGGAGGTGCGAGGTTATTCCGTCATACTACTGTCAAAAGAGGGCACTGTTATGGTGGGAATAACATATATTCCAAAACCCAGGTTATTCTGATAATTTTGTTAGGCATGAGTATATGTAAAGTTCATTTTGATGATTCTGTTATGCATGAATATCTGTAATGTATGATGCTGCTATTATGTAAGTACCGTCAAGAGAACGCTCGAGACGACTATGTATGTAAACGTAATATTAATAAGCACGAGAACGTAGTAAGCAAGAGTAGTTCCCATATCACCTAGTAAAGTAGATAAAGTCGTTCAGAACTTAGGCCAGATAATAATCAGTAGGATGTTTAGTATGCATGTTCACTTAGAAATCTCTGAGCGGCCTGAAGTCCGACCTAATATGAGACAAGACTCAGGAACTAAAGTTATTTCCACTGAGAACCTACCGTTCTCATTCCCACTTATGACTTCAGGTACTGATGATGCTTCATACTTTGAGGATGCTGACGAGCCGCCAGCAGAGCCATGAGCGGCCATGATAGGAGATGGGATTAGAGAGCCGGATGTCAGGATTTTTGCCAAGGGCATACTGAGTAGTATTCCAGTAGCCCTTGCATTTTGATATTATTTATTTTGGATTATGTTTATGGTATTTTGGAGTATGTACATGTTATGTGTATCTTACTTATTGTATATACAACTATGTGACTGCTATGATGGACCACATGAATGGATATTGGATGCTTATTACTATACTGTTATACGCTTTGTTATATTTGTTCTTTCTAACGCATGGCTCTATTTTAGTAATTATTCAATGCAAATGAAAAGTTTAAAATGGGTCCCTATTTTCTTAAGCAACTATTTTCAAAAGATAAAAATGGACTAAGGTATTCCGACCAGGTAGAAAACAACCTAGTGAGCATTGTTTACTACGTACGGGTGAACAGTTAGCTAGGGTGTTTCATTCTTCATCATTCATCAGAGCAAAAAAAAGAGAGAAAATAGTATCATTGATATACATTCTCACGAGCTCCTCCTCTAAACATCTTCTATTATGAATTGATTTTTCTAGCCTATTTGTGATTTTGTGTTTTGTTCGTTGGTGAAAAAAACTTGGTTTATTTGAGAGTTTGTTTTAGGAGCAACAGAGAGCTTGAGAGAGATTTTATTTCAAGTTTCTATGTATTTGGAAGTTTGTTTTGTGAGTTTTTTTGGAAGGTGCCATTGCTGTTTGTACCTGAAAGTTTTGTGAAAGAAAGGAGTTTTGGGTGTTTGAAGAATTGGACGTAGATTCCTATAACTTAGGAATCGAACCAGAATAATTCTTGTGTGTTCTTCTTTCTTCCCTTCACTATTTACATTTCTAATCTTTCAAAAAGAAATTCTGTTTTCGTTTTGAAAATTCATCTTTTTCAGAAAATTTGTCTCCCTGAACACAAGGAGATATCTCTTAAGTTTTTAAAGGATAACTTTTCAACTTAAAAAAGTTTGATTTTTGAAAAAGTTTTTGCTTAGATTCAACCCCCGTTCTAGGGTGTTGCAACGACGCAAGGTTTGGGTCTCACATTGGGAAACATGAGTGAGGGCGGGGGGAGGGGTTCTCCTACTCCCCCTATTTATAGAAGCCTTCCATGGGGTTTAGACTTGTTAATTCACTCAAGAGCTTGAAATGTTCCACTTTTAGTGAGACTATTCGCTCCAGTTCTTTTTATTATTTCTCTTTCTTGTTATTCTGTTTGTGGGGAAGTAGTGCTTCCACGTAAGGTTTCAAGGGCTCACAGTGTTAGTGCTCCTTAGTGGTCAGCCATTTTCAGGTGAGTGACTTTTTTCACGGTCTATTTTCAGGCCATGTATTTATTTTTAGAATTATTTACTTTATGCATGTTTATGAAATCTTAGGAGAAGCAGCTTAGTATTTTCTTTTAAATGTTTATGAAGTTAGTTATTTCCTTATTTATGAAAATAGTTATTTACTTAGAAACTTGTTTATTTATGAAAATATTTTAGAAAGCCATGAAACTATTTTAGAACTTCATAGGACCATATGTTTTATTGCATTAAGTATGTCATGTTGCATGTGTATGATATTTATGAATAAAGTCACGTTGAGCTATCAATTATCAGTTATGTTATCATGTTCATGTTATATCACGTTGTGATATTTAAACTGTTTTCATGGAAGTTATATTTATGATAGAATTGTAAGTCAATAACAACCTATGTTGACCTTGGTATACCTTGTACAATAGTAAAGTGGAATAAGCTTCATGTATAATTAGGGTAAGACCGTAAAGCCCAAACATGGAAGCTCGTGATGTCCGGTGTCATGTATCATGTCATGTAGATTAGGGCAAGATTGTTAAGCCCGAACATTTTAGGAGCAACTAAACCGTAATGATCGTATTGTCTATCTAGAGAACTCCCAACTTGTAATGTTTTCAAGTGCTTTTACGTATTATGTATTATTATATAAATGTTTTCATATTTGATATTATATTACGTATTGCATTTGCATGTCATAATTATGAACTGTCCCATGTCGTCATGGGATCGGCCATTCATTGAGCGATGACTCGCCCTTCATCAACCATTTTTCAGATAACGTCGACGAGGATACGTCGCTCGTTCAGTAGATCTCAACAGATTGAGTTCTTGGTGAGCTTCACATTGTCGTGGAGTATTTTTCAATTTATTTCATTTATTAGGATAGTTTATCTTTATGTCAGCCTATAGAGGATTCTAGTGGACTACAAGCAGAGTGTTCCACATTTTAATTATTTAATTTTGTATTGTGTAAATATTTTATTTTATTTAATTTATGATGTTTAGTTTATTTTAAAAGGTTTCCTTATTATTGGTTTATAAAAGCTATGCGTTTTCATAATTACCACGTTAGGAGGTTTTCGTAAGGAAACTAGTCTCTTGTGTATCGGTGATGATTTATGGGGTCGTCACAAAACAACTAATTGTAGACCACTTAGTATAATTTTAACATGGACCCCATTGAAATCTCATCTAAGGTGAGCCAGTGTCTTAAACTAAATGAGTTTATATAACTCAACTCATTTGAATATATGACTTCATTTCATTAGGGAACAAGTGGAGGGATATAAGATGTTTCATCATAGTAGGATAATCTAGTAAGCTCCTTGGCTTTGGATATCTACCTAAAAGCAACTATTGGGCGGGTGTAGCGGGTCGGGATGACCCATAGGTTTTTTGGGTTGGACTGGGTTAAGTATTAGTCTAGATGATTTTAGAGTGGTTGATTTCCAAAATTGAACTAATTCAAAGTACCCACATATTTCAAGTGATCTATACCAGCAAAATAATCTTAGCTGATCAAAATGCTCATTGAACTTCAAACGTGATTGTGTGTTCATCTCTCTACCATTAGAGATGGGGAAGGTCCACCACAATAATTGACTAAGGCCATAATGTATATCCACTAAAGCAAAAGTCGAAGGTGGAGTCGGGTCGATTTTTGTAACCAAAAAGTCAAAAATTAAACTGACCCAACTCACTATTATATACTCAAGTCGAATTATTTTTCAACTCAACTGATGTAACCCGACCCGTCTCATGTACAACCCTAATCTTATCCTATTGAGTAAATTGAGAGATTGGAATGATAGTTGAACTTGTATTTATGTTTAAACAAACTATCAAGTGTAGTAGTAGAATGTTATAGTTATGGATCTAAGTTTAAGGAATGGTCTAACTTAAAAGACCAACACATTGATCATGAGAGTCTCTATACGTAAGTACCATGTTAAGATGACGTGACTCCCTAATATGAGATGAGACCTATAACAGTAGTGAATTGGGATTATGTTAAAAGAATTGAAGGTAACTGGACTTTGATCTGCCGAAATGTTATTTTATTCTAATGAAAAGTTAACTGAGATTTCTAAATGTTGTATTAACTGGTGGACGAGAACTAGTGTATACTACATGAAGTGGAAAATGTAATTAAGGAATGACTTCGCAGCAGCCCAAATGGTGGAAAAGGGGGATTGATATATTTTTGGGATTCCGCACCAAGAATCCTTCTGAAGCGCAACCCATGTTGTTTGCATTATAGTTTGTCTCTTTTAGTTTGCATTTGAATTCTCTAAAATAATAATTTTTTAAAAATTTACACCCTTAAGTTAATAAAGTAAGACTCTCTATATAAACTCAATTGAAACGAAGGTGCGGATCTTTCGCATTTTCTTCCAAAGTGAAAAACTTTTTTTTTTTAGGTAAGCTTTCATTAAAGATAAAAAGCCAACCGCCAACCAAGTTACAACTTGTTTCCAAAATTCAGAAACCAACGACACCTAAGCCCCCAAGAAACATCCTCAGCACACACAAGCTAAGCTTCAATAAACTCCAAAAAAAAAAGAACCCATTGGAACAAAATCCCATGGTTAAAAGAAAGAAAAAAAAAACCTAATCTGCATGATTTAAGGCACAAAGAGCAAAAATTAATGGGATCGAATCTTTTTGTGTCAGATCTTCACATGACATTGTCATATATAAATCTTTATCATTAATTGTGTTTATTTGTGATGGCCCCAAGTCAAAGACCACCTACTTAATCAATGATAGAGATCTACCAATTAAAAGGTTACACAAAAATCTCCCTATACATTCCCAAAATTGAATACATCCCTCTAACCACATTTTACAATACAATACCATCGCTCAATCTACCCTTCACTTCAACTCAATTACACTCACCAAGCAATTGCAAGGAAAGACAACGGCCAACAGCTTTCCTCTAGCCTCTAAGATCGATGAATCACAAGATACAGAATTATTAGAGTCTTAATTTAATTAAAGATATGACTTCGATTATTTTTTATAAAAAAAAATAATCCTCTCAATTTGGCTAATATTTAAGGTTGAGTTACGCTTCTTCAATTCTTAAGAAAAGTAAGATTACAACCTTTCTCTTTTAATAAGTACAAACTTACATGAGAATTGAAGAGATTGTACTATCATTACCCAACTACTGCACTATTAGAGGCACGAATTGTTGTGTTCTAAATGTAAACGTAGTAGTTGTACATTGATAAAATTTGAATTAGGTAAAGAATATATATTTAAGAAAACTCATAAAGTCATTGTTTTAAGATTTTTAGTCAAAAGATATGGCATCGAGAGACTCATAAACTCATTACTTAAAGTTTTGGGTTAAGATATGGAGTTAAACCCTCTTTAATACCCTACGCATATTGCACACTGGAACCTTACAATTTTATATATTCAACGGATGAAAATTTTCATCCATCAATTCATCCACTTTTAGACAAAAAAAAATTTCTTTCACCCATTCATTTTTCAGACTGTGCTCAGCAAGGCTTTTGATTCTCTGAGAATTCAATTCCCGATTGCAGTATGCTCAAATTTTATTGGTGTTTCACTTCAGCTAACACCAAAATAATGGATGTCACTGCATTGAACTAGTGCAGAGATTTCATTTTCATCCAATTCCTTGGCAGCTCATATTAAAAAGAAAACATGCTTCTTAGGAGATTGGCAACAATTTATTTTATCATACACAGGTTTTTTTTAGATAATTCCTCAATCAATCGAATATAACACGTGTCAATACATCAGTATATGTCCAGAGTATAGTTACTCAGCGTTGGTCATCTCACCAAATCAAGTAGTCCTCACATTAATAACTAGAAAGGAGAATCGAACTCGCATTCTTCTGAAATGTGAGGTTATTTTTTATCAATTGCATCAACCCTCTTCAGCACAATAATAACAGTATAACCCAATCCTAGCTCACAATAATGTGTGATAGATAACAAACACGAAAAATATTATTTGTATTAATTTATATGTGAAACACCATGCTGACATACACATATATTTATCTTTGAATGAGTTCTCTTTGAGGTGTGGGACTTCATTGAAATCTCATAAATTAACAAATGTGTGTTGTGTTGACATATTGTCTCATAGGTAAATAAGTAAAATTAAAATAAACAATTCCATGCACGGGCATATTCAACATTCAAAAGAATTTGGTTATATAAATGAATTGTAATTGATATACATTAGATATTAAACCAAAAGAAGCTTTTATGAGAATGATGTTCCCAAGTGCGTTCTTTAGCACTTACAAGCATATTACGCTGAGGGACCAAGGAGCATGATTAAGGATAGAAGTGCATAAGTATGCTTTTGCAACCCAAAATCTATGGACTGCTATGGTGTAAGAATAATGGATTCGGAGTACGTGGTGACCCTTTTGTTTCCAACACACATCAAAACACACTTATTCGAGTTTCATGACAAAATTATTAATCATATCTATATCTAATCTAACTTAAAAGAAGGGGGAGCATTTGGCAAAGCTGTAGTGTACGAATCCATAAAGAAGACAAGATTCATAGCAGGGGAAATTTTGTTGCCTTTATTTTACTTTATTAACCCCATGTATGTATATCTTGCGCTTTATCTCACTGTAAAACAATCCACCCTTCTTTTTTTTCTTCCCACTCACTGCCACTAAAGGAGAGAGATTTAATTATATCTGCACACACTCAGAAACAATACAGTCTTCCTATTTTTATTTTATTTTATTTTATTTTTTAAGAAAAGTCACTGGCTGTTGTTAGATGACAAAATTTAGTACAGAAATCATTAGTGGTATGCCCTTATATCATGTCACGTCATTCTCGTAATTAAATTTTGGGAAATTTTTATTTTTCTACCACAATCGAGATTAATTTGACTATAAAATGTTAATTAGACCACTTAAAAGGTGCAAACACCTTATCACCCATCTCATAATATATCATAGGACTCACTTTGTGGGCAGTGAGTCTTATGATTTGTTGTGAGAATGGTGACAAGACGTAAACACATCTTAAGTAATTAAAATAGCATTACTCAATTTGACTAAATGAAAGAGTTCTTCTATTGTTGCTGTTAGCCTATTCCAATAGAAAGACATTATATAATGCTAATAGCCTTATACTAAATGGAGATTTTCACACACGTTCCCTTCAATATGAATAAGTACATTTTCTCTGAGTTCCACATTGCTCTTTACCAAATTGAGATTATCAACATTCCAGCAAAAAAAAAAAAAGAATGAAAGTACGAAGTTGGAGTGGATGCTTTGTTTGTTCCTCATGTGGAATCCAAAGTTTAGAGATACAAGCAATAGTTATCACTCGGCAGTGTCATCCATCAGGCTACGGATTAAAAAACAAAAGTGATTAGTTTTTTTCTTTCAACAACAAATCTACAAAAATATGGAAAACCTTAGTAACAGAGAAGTAATCTTTTCACTTTCACATGTTAAATTTGTTTGCTTTTGCCCAAGTGGACTTTGCATCTAATATCTAACCTACAATAATTAACTATTTGCAGCATAGGTTCTCTTCCAAAGAACCATTACCATGTTTTTAGTTACACAATCTGCTTCAATGGTTTGATACTAATTAACAAAATCATTAAGCAACAAATCTTGCTTCTTCTTATGCTTTACATTTTTTGTAACCTCTTCTTGTGCTTTTGGAACATAACTATTTGCCTTCAAAACAAATGTAACTCTGCTATGCTTATGCTCCAAAGAAAAGCTTATGTCAATAAAAAATACACAAACAATTTTCATCAACATACCTTATCCTTTAGACCAACATGCTCTAAATTGATTAGTTAATGGATACCAAAAGATTCGTATAGAGAAGGTATTCAGAAAATTTATGATTTGATCCGTTGACAAGTTTATTTGACTTAACTAGCTTCAAATTCCAAATGATTGTTCTGTGTAATCTGGAATCTAAATAATTAAGATCATTTTTTTATGAAGTGTCTTACAACTATTTGATTATGTGAAATTGCTAGTTCATAAACTGGCTAGGGATCCTAACATATATCTCCTAATTCATAAACCTTACATATTTACATCGTGACTCATGAAAATTCCTTGTACATCTTATATGTCACCCTATATGAATAATTTTATTTATTTATTAAGTTGATAAAATGTATGTGTATATAGCACACTAGCCTATGCATTTTAGCCATATGATATGAGCAAACGTGGCATGCTTCAGGGCCTCATAGTCATCCTCATACCTCTCAAATTGATCAACTTGAATTTGTAGATTTTTCCTCTGGTATGAATCACTGTCAAATGTCAAAACATATATGTATTGTACTCCACTTCAAACATGTACCATAGGCAAGGTATCAATTCCTAAAGCTACTTAAGAGTGATACATATTATACTTGCTGCTATGAATCGTGTGCCTTCAAGGTGAAGCCATTACAGTAACAAGCATTGGATTCTCCAACAAAATTCACTTTTTTTGGTTTTTGATTATTGTGAGATTCATGTAGAATGGATAAAACAAAATGTGCTCTCTTGGTATATATTCCCCCTAGTCACAAGCCTCATTCAAAGGAACCGGCTTCGGTTTGCAATTGTAATTTATTCTATAGTTCAAATGCATATGCTCATCTTTAACTATTCAATTTTAGCATAGCATAGAGATTCTTCACTTTCTTACAAAAATGTACATAACCTGCACTCACAACTAGGAGTGGTTAATTTATAAGAGTATTAAAGAAGGCATTTAAATCTCTGGCGACCAGTGCCTAGGTGAAAACTATAGAGGATACATGAACTTAATTAAGATGGCAGCATACTTCGATGAAAAGTGTTCAAAGTACAAGATTTTAAAATATAACAAAAGAAAAAGAAATAGAGTTTGAGACAGAGACAATAATTTTCTTCTGCTTGGTACCCCATAATCCCCAATGGACTAACCAATAGATATTATTACCGGTATCATACAATGAATACTACCAACTTTATATTAGCCTAACATGACAAAATAAAGCCATAACACCATCAAAAAATTTGGTTATTAGAGAAAATTTTAAAAGTTCAGCAAGCAGAATAGAATTTGACAAGCAATATTGCCTACAATATCTAACATGTTTTCAGTGTGATCTAATTTACTTTTTGTAGCTTTATTTTATGAGTTCTGATTTTTGTATACCTCTACAGTGCACACCAGTTGCATACCCTTTTATAATTCAGGCTCGCTACCGTGCAACTCAAAAAACGCGGAACCGTCTTTCCACTTTCTCACTTTTCACATTTCGCGCTCTCTCTCACGACCTTTCTCATTCAAGAGTTCTTGCGACCTAGTTATTTCTTCATCTGTTCCTTTGTTTATCTTTCGTTTTGTCCATTCTTATGTTCTATTTTTCTTTTCTCTCTTTGCTTCGATTATGTGATAGTTGTGTCTGTATAATATAAAAGATAGGTCTGTGTACATAACATGGTTGTGTCCAACTTTGTGTGTGTGTATATATAACGGTTAGGTCATATTGTTTAATAAGGTTAGGTCTGAATTCACGAAAATGTTGTGTCTTATTATAATAAAAGATTGTGTCAGTTTATTTAAATTGATTGTCTTAAACAACAAAAAGGTTAGGTCTTTTACTTTGGTAAAGTTGTGTCTGTTTTCACCAAATGATTGTTTATGTTCTACTTTTTTCCCTCTCTTTGCTTCGATCATGCTTTTAAGATGCATGTAATGGTTGTGTCTGTGTAACATAAAAGATAGGTCTGTGTATATAATGTGATTGTGTCCATCTTTGTAACATGGTTAGGTCATGTTATTTAATAAGGTTAGGCCTGAGTTCACGAAATGGTTGTGTCTGAGTATAATAAAAGGTTGTGTAGCTAAATCGTATTTGAAATATGCACGTCAATTACAGAAACAATTACAGAATGAGAAAGTACAGAACATATCAAAAATGAACGGACAAGAATGATCGAGCATAAACCAAAACGAATCGGTACACTGAGAGAGAATGAGCAACAATAAAACAAGAAAAAAACGAAGCACAAAATTAAAAGAGAATGAACAAAAATGAAGAAACAAAAGGAATGGATGGAACAATTTGCTGAGTCAGCAGAGAATTTTAGTAAAATAACGTGGGTGTGCAACAAGTGTGCAAAGAGGAGGTGTGCAAGAATAATTATTGTTATTTTATTGCGTCAAACTAGCGCTAGACTCCTTGCTCCATTTTTAATTGCTTGTTACTTGTTTTATTATTGAGATTGGGACAAGTGGTAGCTGAGAGCTAGTAGCTCAAGTGGCATCTCCTTTGGTCATGTGCTAAGGAGTCATCTATTCAACTTGCTATAAATTGATATTATCTTATTCAGGTCATGTTGGGTCATTATCTTATTTTAGTTATGTTTTGTTTATTTGTTTTAAGTATTTCTTTGCTTATCCCAATTATTTACGTTTTTAAGGGGCAAGTTCCATGGGGGTTTAGTAAGGAGGGTATTATCTTATTCTTTGTTCTAAGTGACAGTGTGTGTTGGGGTTTCAACATCTTTATATCTTTGGAGTTCAGCATCACGAGTTCTTAATATCTTCCGTAAAAGAAATGGACCAACCCAATTTCAAATTTGAGATCTCTTCACCCTCAAATTAATATTTCTTCGTTCACAGTACTTTCTGTATATTAGCATTTACAGGGGAGAATGACATTGGTTAGGAACCTGGCATTTGAAAAATATTGTAATTACTATTCTTAGCAGTCCAAAACAAGCTAGTAATGCAACGAATTGTATTCTATATCTTTTCCAAATCTTGATTCCTTAGGCATTCAGAGTTAGGACACTATAGGCAAGGCAACCTCTTATTTTCCTTTTAAGCTTTAATATTTGTACAAAAAAAGAAAGAAAGTATGATATATAGGCCACCATAGAGTTGCATGAAAATAGTACACAAATCAAAGCAAAAAGAAGCTTAATGTGTCTACTCTCTTGTTGGAACCTTGTCCTCTCATCTCTCTCTTTACTTTCTATCTCAGCCTTCAAGAAAGTGCACTAAGAATCCCTTGCCACCTATAAAGAAAAACCAACCCAACACCCTTAAATCCAATTTGAGGTAAAAAGAAGAAAAAAGAAACCTTGTCCTAGACCACCCTCCACCACTCTCCTGACTCCTTACTTGTCTTCTTATAAATCCAATATATACACATAACTCACCACAATCATCATGCAATCATAGCCTTTTGTGTTTTTTTTTTCCTTTCATGTGTCATAGCACAGTGAGATGTAATTATCTCTCCTCCCAATTCCTATGAGTGTATGACAAAAACATATACACAAAGATATATCAGAAAAATAGAATTGCATAATATGGGTGGTACTAGTAGTGTGATATCTTTCCTTCATAGGTTCTTGTTTGGAGCACTCTTGGTAGGGCTTCTTTGTCTTGTGGTTGTTGGAGGAACAAGAAGAGAGGCAACTACACTATTATCAAAGGAGTCAGCAGTGAAGCAGGAGCATATGATGATAGGCAGAGATAACCACAAGGGCAGTGCCCAAAAACGTGCTGCAGAGTTGGATTTCAATTACATGAGCAAAAGAAGAGTTCCCAATGGACCTGATCCAATTCACAACAGGTTTGTCTACTTAAAACTACTCAAACCAAATTATAATGCTAGATAATCAAATTTGTTCTTGGAGAGTATTTTTATGGAATGATGAGTTGATGTGTACTATCATTGTATTTTACCAATCAACTATATAGTTAAATCTAGCTGAATTTCTTTGATTAATAAGAAAAATGACAATAAGGTGTGAACTTATGATCTCGTGCAAACTACACAGGCCCCTCACCGCTAAATCATTTCTAGGGCTTAGAATTTGACACGGTAGTTAATCCCTCGTTCTTGTACATCAAATACTCTCTCAGAGTATTAATGTATGTATGGCTAACCACCACCAACCCTTGTTTAATCTATTAGTATTACTATTATCAATGTTATGTATCATTCATCTACACCAACATACATTGGATTTACCTAACAAAATTATCTGATATAATTTTGGTTTCAGGAGAGCTGGAAATTCTGGTCGACCCCCTGGTCAAGCTTAGTCAACTTGGGAATTCCACAAGGCTTCAGCAACATAAATGCAGAAAACATGGTGCAACAGAGTAATTCTCGTGTGGTTATGGAGCAACATGTTGGTTATATACTTCTGACTCCATAAAATAATGACATTTCAACTTTAAATGACGAATGTTTTCAAAGTAGAGACTGAAATGTTGTAGTCAGGAGCATATCCGGCATAACGTTTCATATCGCACAAATTTTTTTTTACCATGAAACATGGTGTGTTAGCCATGTACTTATTGTGAGAAACCGGGAATATATATATATATATATATATACACTGAGCTTATTGTAATTCAAGTATGCAAGCAACGACTAATTTCACTAACACAAATTGATTTGTTAGGGGGCATAGTTGGGATGCTAAAGAAGGGAAAAGAGAAAAAAAAGGAAGCTTGTCCCAAAAAAAATAAGCTCAAATTAATCAAAAGAAAGATTTTGATTAAGGCATACCTTGCTAGAGGGGGTGAGAAAGAGAAGGAGAATAGTTCTCTATCAAAAATTTCAATGGAATGGAATTCAGTGTTTGCATATGTAAAGCAAATAAGTATAGCTTTAAAGTTTGAAAAAGGCACAAAGTTTGAAAAAGGTACAGAAGATGCGAGATTTTGTCCATCTAAAAATTCAGTGTTAAATCATTTGCGGTGGAGGTTCAAAAACAAGGCCGGGATCTTGAAGCAGAGGTGTCAACGGCTAGACTTGCTTGGAAGGGTGTAGCACCCCAAGAGCTGAGTTGCTCGTTTGGTTTGTCCTCCAAGAGAAGCTATCAACCAAAGATACACTAAGTAGGTTCAGAATCACTTCACAAGATGAAAGCTTTGTGTCAACTCTACCTTCTGGAAACTATTGAGCATTTCTTCTTCTGTTGTCCCAAATCTTGCTTGTTGTGGTATGGGTGTCTCTCTTGGTGGGAGATGCTGTGGTGCTACCCCCTAAACCCGGTAACTTTCTTCACGGCTTGGTGTGGAGGTCATTTTTTTTTGTTTTAGTAAAGAATTGTGGATCACACTTTTTTGTATAATGGTTTGATCTATTTGGAACACTAGAAACAAGCTAGTTTTTTAGAACAAGCAATCAAATTGGGAGCTGAAAAAGTGGATGATCAAAGTTAGACTTGGATATTGGATGAAAGGTTGGGATGATAGATTTGCTGGCACAACAAATGACTTATCACAAGACGTTTAAGTGTTTTATTTTGGCCTATGGTATGAGTAGCTTTGTTTTGATGATACATGTAAAGGTTTTCTTGCAGTCATTGGTGTGTTAAGCAGAAAATTTTTCTGGTCTAGGCACGTATCCCAACCTTGACGGCATAGCCGAAGGGGTTGAAGTAGGTGGCGAGTTGACATTGTTTGGTTTTTGTGATGCTTTGACAAGTATAGCTTGGTATAGTCTTTGTTTTTGTTTTTGGTGCGCAGAGATTACTTGGTTTGTACAACAACAATGGAGTGTTTTTTTGGTTTCCGTCTACTACTTCTACTGCTCTGCAATCTCTGCTTCATGCATAATTGCTTGCCTCCTTGATAACGGTGGTTTAAGAATTTAAAAAGGAAAAAAAAAAAAAAAAGAAAGAAGATACGCAGATATATAACACCAAGGACAAGATATTGTAGCAGCAGCGGCAGCCAGCCATGCATCAAGTACAAGTCTCTGTCACAAAAGTAGTTTTAGCTTTGGTTTGATCACTATTAATTATTTTAGAATTTTCTGTTTTTTTTTTCTCTTAGTTTTATTGTAAAGATTATTAAGCCTAAATTTCTTAAAGTAAAGTAAAAGTTCCACCAATTAAAGGTGTTGGAGCACCACACCCGTAAAACATTTTGTGTTAGTCTTTTTCACCGTGAAACTGTTTGGCTTTCGGTCCATTCAAACATTTTAAACTGTCATAAGAAAACAATGAAAAGGAGGTAACAAGCATATGGTCCTCAAAGTGGAAATTAAAGGATGCTGTCAATCTCAAGAATTTGTACCTGCTTTTCCTCTTTATGTTGTTTTGTAACGACAAGAAAAAAAAATATGCCTCCAAAGCATGTTAGACTTAGGACAGAAACTCATTTCCATCCTTCTCCAATTTTGCGGGGACAAAGTATCTCTTCACAATTTGAAAGTCCAACACTAGTTACCCACAACACAAAATATGAAAGTCATTAGTCCATCAGTTAACTTATCGTTCCCTCTCTTAAGGGGCATGGCCAAGAGGGGGGGGGGGTTGTGGCCCCCCTAACTTCTTAATTTTTATTAAACAAAATATTTTTACTCTTGGCCACCCCTAGATTTTTTGTTCAGCCCATTCCCGTAACTAGAAAATCCAACCCCCAAATTTGTAAACCATAAACAAGAGGTGAACCTGACATTTGGAAAATGTAAATAATTGAAGGAAAAAACCCCTAATTTTCTCTCCCAAACCCTCAATTTCTCACAAATTGATAGCGTAGTAGATTAGAGCACTAATAAAGGCTCTATGATAATTTGATTGTGTTCCATCAATATCAAATAAGTATGTCAACTAGACATAAGCAAGTCAATTAAAGGTAAAATATTTCTTTGACTCAAATATTTTAATTTAACTTCAAATTTATTTGGTACTATACAAAGTGAAAACCATATATTTGTTTGGATTATGACGAACTTTCAAGGAGGCATAGTTCTAATTTCATGAACTTCTTGTCAAAAAAAAATCCATGTACTTATTATTTTCAACAACTATGTTGCAATGACATCTATGATGATGGATGTTTAGGATTTTAATTCAAATAACTCAATCAAGAAAAAGGGTGAAAAAACCATGTTGAAATGTTGCCCCCTACGAAATCAAGCTAGCTCCGCCCCAGCCTAACTTGACAGAAATGACATGTAGCGTAAGTTGCTGAGCTAGCTTTGTTAACTCTATCCCAGCATCAAATTAAACCATGACATTAAAACGACGTGATTTATGAGCCCTAAAGTCTATATTCTTAAAACCCAAAGCATCAAGTCATCAACCATTGAAGCATCTCCATCCTCCTTCACTAAACCCTAAGGTTGTGTTTAGAAGGATAGCTATGGCATGGTTATGGATGACCACCTTGTCCCTCCTTGACCATCCTAAGTCCACATTTTTTGACCTTCCAATTAGGAGGGTCAAGGAGGGAATAGTTTGCATTTGTCTTGTCTTTCCTCCTTAATTGCAAAACAATCAAACAAGAGAGTGGTCTATGTCTAGCCCTTTCATTCTTTGTCTCTCCTTTGATGTCTATTAATAGCCATGTCTATTAATAGTCATGTCCTTCCATCATTTTTAAATCTCCCATTCCTGTAACTAAGTTTTGTGTTTGGGATGATGGCAGTGGAAGGAGCATCAAAAAGTGGAATGGTTAAATTTAAGTAGCCATTTTTTGGAAGCAACATAAGATGAAGGAGGGGAATGGCTAAGGAGAATCACCTTGTCCCTCTCTTGCTACCCAAAACCCCCATTTTGTGACCCTCCAAATTGGGGTAATGGAGGGAATGAATATATTTTCCTTCCCTTCCCTCACTAAACTTCCACACAAGGGGATGACTTGACTTAAGTCGTTCTTTGCCTTGCCCCCCCTCTTTCCCCTTCCATTATTAGTCACTTCCTTCCATTATCAACAAAAATCCTAAACATAACCTAGGTTTTCACATACATCTTCTTACTTGTTGAACCCTTAAATCAAAATCGCATATCACCGGTTTCTCCCTAACTGAACAAATCTTACCCCCATATTTAGCATCTTCCTCCTCCTCACATCCCTTCATAACCGTAAAGTAGCCTCAAAACAAAAACAAAAACAAAATGCAAAGTGCGCCATGTATCACCCTAAGTTAGAAGCTTATGCTTAAGTCATAATCTGCGTCTGCTAGGTTGTTATCTGCTGTGTGGGAATACTGGTAGTCCCTACTTTACTTCGGAAAATAATTACGTTAACTGAAAATAAGGACCCATTTTTTTTTTCTTTTAAACATAACTATTATCTTATGTCAAACTAGAGCCATGCGTGTGAACTATCATAAGTCCCAAATAGTCGTACAACAGATAAATACGTGTGTCGTCCGTCATACACATACATACATGATCAGTAAAGTAAATAGCACCAAGTGGGTCCAATAGCCAATATCATACATGTCAGGAAGTCATGAGTACATATCACAAATACTGTATTAATACATCAAAAAGGGCTAAACATACCCTAAGCCCGTACATACTATCAGGGCTACAAAATAGAATGCATCAAAATACATATAAAGTTGGGCCTAGTAGCAAAAAGGTAGCGTCTGATGACAGGGTCGGGTTATAGTGCTGGTCAGACCTCTGGCTCGTCCTCGCTGAACTCCTCCTCCGGATCCTCCTCGGGGTCTTCCTCTGGATCCTCCTCCTCCGGCTCTGATTCCTCTGGCTCGTACACCGGCTCCGGCTCGTCCTCCTCGTCATCCTCCTCCATGGCTACCAAAGGATACTCCTCCTCGGGTGAGGAGGGCACTGGTACATCTGGCGGGTCTCGGGGGCCATAGGATGGACCTGCCTCGTGGCTGGGAGTGCGAGACGCGAACTGACGGCGATAGTCTCTGGCCGTCCTCATCCGTGCCGTCTGCTGATAAGCCTTGGGCGGTCGCAATCTCACAGAGACTGGGTCGACCTCCACGTCCTTCTCGTACGGGATGGGCTCGCCGTCGGCGGAAGTCTCTGGCTCGGGGAATACCGGTGGCGCGACTCGGCGGGGTGTGAAACGATTCACTACTAGTACTGACCAAAGCTCTGCCTCCTCCCCTGTCTCAGGGTCTACTGTCCTAAATCTGCTGCGCAGGATTCGCCTCTTCCTCGGCGGGGACGTCATCTATCTCGCCTGAAGCCATAAGTGAGTGGGGGTGAGAACAGTGGTTCTCAGTGGTTGACTATGGCATAGGGGAATCTAGTTACTCAATTATGCTCCGGCCGTCCAGGAGATCTCTAGTGTTCATGCATCTAGACATCCTACCAGTTATTTCTTGCCTAAGTTCCTGGGCGGCTTTATCTAGTTATTAGGTGATAGGGAACTAATCTTTCTTACTAAGTTCTCGTGCTTTCTATCCTTGACCGTTCTGACACTACTACTCATTTATGTATGCCCGGTGACCCTGCCCCATGCGTTCCTTATGAGCATGGTGACCTGATCGAGACATAACGACGCTTTCATCACATAGGTATGTATGCAAGGTGATCGTGTCCCATGCGTTCCTTATGAGCCTGGTGACGTGATCGAGCCCCATGCATTCCTTATGAGCATGGTGACGTACACAATGCCTGCGTTCCTTATGAGCCTGCTCTTGTGCACTATGCATGAACTTTACAATTTAAGTAAATGGTATCATGTGCTTTCTTTTCTCTTACGCATACGGCTCACCCGGGTTAGCGTCTTCTCATTCATCATATCTCATCATCACATGCACTTTATCTTTCTGTACTGTTCTGGTTCTTACATTCCTTATTATCTTCATTCATTAACCTTGGGCATATCATAATCTCTAGTGGTCTATCCTCATGATGCATGCTCGACTTGATACTCATACCTTTGTTCACTGCACTTTAGGTGGCTCATAGTAAAACATATGACATGAAAAACGTATCACATAAACTTCTACTGCTAAGTGCTGGTTGGAATATATGGGACCTTGAAACCCCTCTTTGAAAATCATGCAGCCGTTCCAGGGAACCTCCGTGGGACCCATCAGTACCCTTCAGGAAAGCACTCAACATACCGGTACTTCCGCAGAACCCTCTCCGTGCCCTGCTGGGCTCACTCAACTCACTCATGAACCACTCCGCCACTTCAGGGATCCTCCGCGGAACCCACTAAGGAACCCTCCAGGGGACCACTTACCGACTCTAGGGAATCCACTATAACCACTCTAGGGCATCCTCCGCGGAAACCACTAAGCAACTCTCTTTGGATCACTCAACCATTCCAGGGGATCTCCGCGGAACCCACTTGGCACCGCTGCGAGTGACAGTCAGCAACTTCAGGAAATCGCTCAGCCGCTGTAGGGTACCTCCGTAGAACGCTACTCACTCACCACTGCTGGTGCTCGCTCAGTCTACTCTCCAGGGCCACTCCGTACCCTAGTGAACCACTCTATCCCTCTTGGGGATCCTCTGCGGAACCCGCTCAACACCATTTCTGGTGCCCACTCGACACTTCTCACATAACCCTCTCAACTCTCGAGAGATCCTCCGCGGACTCGCTCAGCACCGCTACTAGTGTTCACTCGGCACACTCTCCAGGGAACTACTCAGCCACTCCAGGGGTCCTCCGTGGAACCCCTTCGGTCACCACTACTGACGCCCGCTCTTTTACTCTCTAGTCTCCTCTCAGTCACTCTCCGCGAAATACTCAGCGCTTACCTCCTGGCTTATTTTCTCTCATTCTCTTACATTCATCCCAAGTTCCCACCACATATTCCAACAGTACCCGAGCAACAACATGAACGTTCGAAAATCATGAAACAATGTAAATATATCCATCATGCAACAGCAACATTTGTCCTCATAGAATTTCTAAATTTTTCTTACTCAAAACACACACAAAAACATACAATAAACATCCCATAGACAGGGGTGATGATACTACCCACCTGTAGAAAACTTGGTGGTGGTGATGAGGGGAGTTTTGAGTGGAGTCCAACAAGCCTTGTTGCCTTCCAAAGCTTGAGCTCCTCCTTTTCTCCAAGATGAAGATCTTTGAGCAAGTTGGAGGATGAATGAGGTTGTTCCTCTTGACTTTGGGAGGAAGAAAATGAAACTAAAATGAAGAGACTACTTGAGGGCTGTGATTTTCGGTTTTGTGGAAGGTGGAAGGAGAAGGAAATGTGCTTGAACTCTTGAAGGTTTGGTGGTGTGGTTTGGAGAATGTGAGAATGGTATTTTGCTTAGAGTTTTAGAAGAGAGGTCTCGGTTTTAAAGAGCTGATGGTAAGGGAAATTAATTGATTTTTATGATTTAGAAAAAGGTGATGAATAGTAGGAGGTATGGGCATGGGTATGGCCTATGAAGGAACTTGGGTTAAATGTGTAAGACAAGTAATGTAAGTGTGGAAGCATGATTTAGGGGATAATTTTTGTACAAAAATCTCTTCAAAAACCATGCAGCCCTCCTCCTTGCAGCTGCTGAAATTTCATTTTCTCCCGGCCCCGATTTGCTCGTGTTTTATCACTCGCAGTATCGGTGCGTCGCGCACGGTCGTCCGAAAAATATTCTGTTTATACCATCACGATCCCGTAATTCTCCCCTACTTAAGAGTATTAATATTTAAGGATGTTTGTGAATTTTTCTCCGGGAGATTATTTTCACAGACATCTTTTTCGCGTTAGAAAATTCTGTCGACGAACAGCGGCCGCTCGGTTGTCGGCCAGACTTCATATCGCGACATATCTTATTTCCTAGGAATATTCTACTTAATAATTTTTCATTTTAATTCTCTAATCAGGATTAAAAAATTAATTTAATAATTATGTGTATGATTATTTTTCTAAGAAAATCGGGATGTTACACGCCACATAGTTATATTCAGTATGAAGTGGAATGACTAAAAAGGATAGGAAGTGAAAGGAACGTAGTCGAGGGTCTAAACTAAGATACTCTCGTGTTTGAAAGTTTATTATGTTTAAAGAGGAAGGGAAAGAAGAAAATTTTCTCATTCCTTTATCGCCCTTCCCCCAATTGGAAGGATATAAAAAAATTGAGTTCTTTGATGGGCAATGGATGGACAAGGTGTCCTTCCATGACCATTTCGCTCCCTCTTTCTAAATTACTTTTAAACATTGTTCACTTAACTTTAGTCATTTCCTTCCCTGCCGCTCTTTCACCAGCTATCATCCCAATAATAAATTAAGTTAAAGTGAAAAATGAAGAGGAAAACCGAAAGGTGAATAGGTTAAGGTTACCAGTAGGAAGGAATGTGAAACTGGAGAGGAACAACACCGCTCCATGGTGGAGGTGAAATTGGGTAAGGATAGTAGCATAATGAAATGAAAATTGTGTGAAATGCCCAAAAACGACATCATTTGACTCCAGGGTGGAGTTAATGAAGCCTCCTCATCAACTTAATAGGTCACGATATCACGTGTGCATTTTCATCAAGTCATGGAATAAAAAATCAACTAAGGGACATGGAATGAAAAATCAACTAAGGGACTAATATGTCTCATATTTTGTGTGATGAAGGGCTAATGTTGGACTTTCAAATAGTGAATGACTACTTTATCTATCATGAAATTAGAGATGGACGAAAATGAGGATTTTGTCCATACCTCCGTTTATTTTAGAGGTACCATAGTCTTCACTGTATTTAAATTGGATTTTATTTATGAAAATAATTATTTGAACACATGATTTTTAACATGGTGTGATGACCCGTTTCAGTAACCTTAAAGTATAGGATAAAGTGTCTAAGTAACCCGAAGTGGGTCATCATTGTAGTGAATCATAAAATTAGAGGAAAAAAAAGAAATCGATGACTGTTGCAGCACTCCCAGTGTGCTGCAGCGGCATGACGGAATGGGGGCTGTATCGCTCCTAACCACCGGCACAAAAGAGAAGCCCCACATTGGATAGTGTGTCTAAAGGGGGTTCCCCTATAAATTGAAGCCTCTCTTGAGTATTTTTACTTGCTAATTCACTTAAAGAGCTCTAAAAGTTGTGCTTTGAGCGCGAATTTTTTCTCAAGCTCTAGTTGATATTTTTGTTCGTGAGGAAGTAGTGCTTCTACATAGGGTGTCAGCGTCATGCTGTTAGAGTGTTCCAAGTCAGTCAGTGGTGTCTTTCGAGTTCTTATCGAGCTCGCGAAGGATGGCAGTTAGTCTTTAGCAACTCCAGGTGAGTGAGTTGTTGTTCATGGCTTATTTTAGTCATTAATCTATTTTCATGCATATTTTAAGTATTTATAGGAAATAGGGATTTACGAAAAATATTTGTGAAACGTTTTATTTATGAAAATTATATTTGTGAACATTACGAAATTGTTTACAAAAATATGAGTTTTTTACTCTTTTACCCTCAATAGAGGGACTAATTACCAAAATACCCCCATTTCAAAACATATTACTTAACTACCACCGTTTGAGCTGATGTGGACTCCGCGGACCGCGTGGACGTCCACGTCAGATTCGCCAACGCGGTAGGTAAATTTGGACTAAATTCATCAACGCGGTAGGCGAATTTGTACTAAATTCGCCAACGTTGTAGGCGAATTCTTTACAAATAAAAAAAGCACATTTGCACTAAATTCGCCAACGCAGTAGGCGAATTCAACATAAATTTACCAACCGTGTTCGCGAATTCCAACCCCCGTAGCCTATATGTTTATCTTTCCGTCTCCATTCAGCACCACTTCTCTCATTTTGCGAAATTTCACTTATCTCTCTAAGATTCCGAGCTCCTGTTCTTGCATCCTTGCTGACCACCTGTCTCGGCCGCCCTCAATTCCGATTTGTACATCAGTCCTGTAAGTTTTAATTTATGAAACATTATTAGTTCTATTAGTTCAATTAATAATTTTTTGAAATTGAGTATGTAAATGTCTACTTGATTAGTTTGCTGAGAAATTTATAGTAGATTACTAATAATGTTTAGTTAATAATGTTTACTTGTTTACTTGATTGATTAATTGCAGAGTTCAATTAATAATGATTACTTGATTAGTTCAATTATAGTAGATTACTGTATAGAGTAAAATAATATTGTATGTTGTTTGTGTTAATGACAATTGATGATACATTGGTGCAGACTGTAATATAATTTGTATGTTGTTGCTGTTGGTATGTTGTTGTTGTTGTATGTATAGGTTGTTGTTTTTGTGATATGTCTAGATTGTTGCTGTTGTATGTTGTATGGATTTAGGGTTTAGATAGATGTTTGATGAGTAATTTGTTGTAAACAGAATTATAAAATGGGAAAACCTCTTGTTGTGTTTGTTCATTCCAATGGGAGAATGTACGAAGGATCACGTGGGTTGATGTATGATGAGCCTATGCCAAAGTCTGTGATGATTAAGAGAGGCATGCGTATAGAAGATTTGAAGAGGAAAGTATGTTTAAAATTAAGGCTGGAACAGAATCAAGTTGTATCAGGAATGGTTTATCGGCTAATGCAAGGGTTTGTTCTTGCTTCCAAGTTCTTAGAGAGAGAGAAGAGAAAGAGAAAGAGCAGGAAGATGAAGATGAAGATATATATATATATATATATATATATATATATATATATATATATATATAAATATAAATTAGTGGGGGCATGTGCCGCCACTAAAATTTAAGAATTTTTTACTAATGTATATGTATACATATAATTGTGTTCGCTTTTGTTTGATCAAGTTTGCCCCAAGTCTTCTACACTCAAATTATAAAAAAAAATTATCAAAAAGTTTTTTTTTAATGCACTCATTACATTGCACAAATAGCATATTTCAATGATTTATTCCTCTTAATAACTTATTTTTAATGCACTTTCAACATTTTCAAGTTGAATTATTTTATAAAATGATTGCTAGACAACTTCAAGATCTATTAACAATTGTTTTATTGATATGCACATTAATTACACATTTTGTGTAGTTTGCTAAGAGATTCATTTTTTCCATATGACAAGGAAAAGTTTCGGTTAGCTCAAATTTGTCCATTTGAGTTTTATTCTACTCAACCTTTTACACTTGATAATCAACTTAAAACTTATTAGTTGTGTATTTTAATGATCAATTCTCAAATATAATAAGTTGGTTGAAACTATAAAGAATATTGTTTATCTAATATTAGTTTTTTTTTTCTTTTAAAGTTAGTTTTGACCTTATTTGTAGCAACTATGTCAATTGCGAAAATATTTTTCTGCTATAAATATACTTCATAATCGCACAAAAGACTAATAATTGAATAATTGTTTAATAATATATATATATATATATATAAAAGAGACATTTAATATTATTAATAATGAAAAAAACATTCAAAGTCAATATGAAAAAGATAAAAAGAATAATTGGAAATAGATCTTTTGTTGTATTAGATTAATATATTTTTAATGCCTAAATATAATTATATAAGATTTTTAACCTTGCCCCCATAACATAAACTTTTTGGATTCGTCGCTGGGTAGAAGAGAGAAGATTTTTTTAATTACACATGAGCTCCACATACTTATTGTAGTATACAATAATTTTGTCTTGTTGTATTTTGTATGTTGTCTCGCCGCTTCATTTCTGTCGTGCATTGATCTGCTGCTTCGTCTCTGTCTTATCAACAGATCTGAGTTTAGTTCACATATGTTATTTGAAAAATTCCATCTTTTAATTTTTTTCTGTTTGCTTGACTCTAAGATTTGGGTAAAGTTAGGATTTTTTTAGGATGTATGTTTCAGATTTTATTACTTAAGTTTTGTAAGTGAAAGGTTGATGTTGATGATGAAGAAGGGGCACATACATAGATGCTGCCGTGTTGGGTTGATGTTGAATGCTTTTGGTTTTGTTGCTCTAAAATGGAAAAGACGGAAGTTGGTGGGGGTTTGGAAAGGAAAGAAGGAAGTCACATTTGGTTTATGTTTTTCTTTCCCGGGTTGGTTTAATATGGTGGTTGTGGTGCGAATAAGGTCGTTGTGGTGGTGGTTAAGGTTAAAATGGTGGTGTTAAGGTGGCTGTGGTGGTGTTAAATGTTGGAAAATGTTAAGTATTTCAAAAGTTCTAGTTTCACATTGGTTAGCACTCAAACTTTCCAAGTATTTATATACCTTAGTGGTTGTTATATTGGCAAAAAGAATTGAGAAGGAAGTTGGGCTCTTGCACAGGAGTCCAAGCCATTTGGACTTGTCGAAATCCAAGTCGAAGTCCAAAACGATAAAGAGTTAGTCAAAGAAGAAAAATTGTGAGATGAGGATAAAATGGATAAAGCATTTAGTCACATTTTTATAATGCCTTTGGTCATCTTTTAGAACTAAGGCTAAATGTAAATGTTTCACCCATAATAAAAAATGTATCATTCATCCAAATTATATTGGTGAATACTAGTCCACAACTAGATATTAAATATACTAAAGTCATAGATATTTAACATTCATATTCATAAAATGTGTTAACATTCATATTCATAAAATGTGAGTTTACCATTTTTCTACATCTTTTCTCTTTACAACATACCTTATATTATTGAGAAGAGATTCATTTGTATTTACGAAAAGTTGTGTGTCATCACATAACTAAAATTAGTTGAGTCTTTTTTTAACTACTACAAAAAGTCTTCTCAATAATAACATATAATTGAATGATATTGTAAAACTATGAGTTTAATTTTTATTCACTAATAGTGTAAAGTGTTTTTACATTATCAACTAATCAAATATTATCACATTAACATAAAAAATTGACTTTATTTCTTACTCATTCAAAAATCATATAAATCAAATGATCCTTTTTTTATTAGATAACAATGTAAAACACCTTACACTATTTGTGAATACAAGTTAACAATCTTTTTTGTGAATGTGAGTATTAGGTATCTAAAATTTGTAGGTATACAAATATTATTGCTCTAATTTTAATACAACTAAATCAACATGATGTAGTCTATATATATTGCAAGACTTTCTCTGTCAAGAAAATGTGTAGATAACATGGTCATCGAAATATTATCAGTAACTCACCATCCTATTCGTGATCAGAGAATTGTGGTCCAGATCTACCAGACTCACTGAAAAATTCACAAATCAAAATGATTATATATATAGTTTACTTTCTATAAAATTTACTATACTTTGCACAGTAACTACTAATGTCCTGATTGACAAACTCTATAGTAAAACTTCAAAATTCAATAAAGCTGAACCTTTTTGAATTATTGCAACCATATAAGATATCCAACAAATAACTGAATAGAATAATATATATTATTGCAAATAAATCAAACAAAGCACCCGCCATGTTTAAGCTATGAAAGAAATGGACCAGCCTTTCGGCCGCCCAAAATTTCAAAAAGGAAAAATTGATATATATAAAAAGGAAAAAGAGACATAATAAAATGAATATTCTAAAATGTTGTTGAATGAGTGATAAATAATTTAATCCTCATAAAAATAAAGACACAAATTTAATTTTTAAAGAGACTATTAAATTTGGGAGTAACTATTTCATCCCTAGAATGACAAGACCGATAATATCTCCTATGATTTCATAATAAAAAATAATGGAGGGGATACGTGCGCAGGGCTTAAACAAGCCTTTGAACCCTGAAAGTTTGAAGTTTGAAGTTTGAACTTTGAAGCAATCAACCTGACATGTGTAGTTTTGAATTGACTGGGCAACATATCCATTTCAGGTGAGAAAACTTTTGTTCCTTATTATATCAAAAATAAATATTTTTTCTTTTCCTGAAATTAATTTGAGGATCCTTTAGAAATTACATGGGTTACAATAAAATTTAAATTTAAAGTTCCATGGATATTACTTAAACATTTCACCATTATATTAATTTTAGTAACTTAATTAATCATATAACAACCGAAAAAATGAATGTGAGATGCATTATATAGTTCCACAATTATTCAAAAAACAGATAAAAGAAAAAGACGACCAAATCACAATTTTGGAAAAGCATAAAATGTTACAAATTTTTGTTTCGGCTTAAAAATAATTTATTTTTGTTATAAAGTTGAAACGGTTGAAAATATTTTATTTAAAAGTTGGTTTATTTAGTTTTTACTTAAAGGCTGAAATTAGATATTATTTTTAAAATTTAGTTAATTTTTAAAAATTATCTTTGTTGTATATGCTAATCTTGGATTAAAGCGGGACATGGTTTGTATGACACAAAGTACAAATCATTGTGCCACTTAGGCATCTGGCTTTTAAAAATTATCTAAATATAAAGCTGATTTTTTAAATAAAAAATAAGCTAAAATAAATGCAACTTATATCAATAATTTTTTTTTACCTGTATTGTAAAAAGAAAAAAGAAAGAAAAAAGTAGATTTATATTTGAGGATTAATCATTGCACTAGATGCCTCAATTATAGTGCAACCACTAATTTAATCGTGCGGGGACAACAATAATTGCAATAGATTTTGTATGGTTTTGTCTCGGGTTATAGATTAACGAAGCAAGCTTCGTTCATGCTAATGGCAAGATTCTGCCTAGTTTATGTTTGGTCTCTTCTGGTTTCCTAATCTCACGATGTCATGATATCATCTGTATTTCTTTAACTAATATTTATATAACTTTTTTTTCTTTCTAAAATACTAACTTGTTAAGTGCATTGTTCTTTTTATTAACTAAAATTGTCAAAGACAATGTTTTACAATTTTGACTAATAAAACTCAAATAAAAAGCCATAGTCTCATCTAATAAATGTTAAATCATTTAAACTAACTAAGTGGGAATGTATTTATTTATTGTTTATTGTTGGTTTATACCATATAGTCATACAATATTAAATTTTTTACTAAGTACTTGTGATTTTCTATACTTATACTAAATCTTAAGACGTATTCATAAATTTGTTCAATTTTTAAATAAGTAAGTTATACTAATAATTTGAAAAAGTCCAAGTCAAAATGACAAATTATATAATACACTGTTAAAAATTTCATATATGGAAAAATAAATATCATTACCAATACTTCGTTTTTGGGAGCTTTCATTTATTTTCTTGTCATTTCATCTGCATTTGAGTTTCATTTTTCTTTTTTGGTTGGCAGTGTTCGCACCTCTCACAACAATTTCCATCTAGGGTTTCATTCACAAAAACCAAATAAAATAAAAAATAATTTTATATTAAAATTAAAAAAAAAATCAAATTTTATTTTTATTTTATTTTGTAACTTTGTTTTTGTCTCTGTCTCACTGCGTAACACTAAACGGGGGGAGAAAGAGAAAGAGAAGAAAAACAGAGACGGGAACGATTGAGAGACCGAAACCAACAACAACACCAACGCCATCTCCAGAACGGTGCGTTTTGCTCTCCGCGTTCCGCTCCCGAACCCTAACCCCATCCCTGTCCACGGCGTTTCTCCGGTCGCCGTCGACGACGCTCCTGTCGCGCTAAACGAACGACCCCAACCCCGAAATCGATCGATTTCCAATCGTTCCGTTCTTTTCCCACTCTTGCCGCAAAGATCAATCGATCTGCAAAAGAAGGAGGAGGAGGAGGAGGAGGAGGAGGAGGAGGAGCAAAGATCTGTAGGGCGTTTGGATCTTCGCGGATTTCTGTGCTGATAAAACGATGCCGTCACACGCGGATCTTGACCGTCAGATCGAGCACCTTATGGAGTGCAAGCCTCTGGCGGAGGCGGAGGTGAAGGCGCTGTGCGATCAGGCGAGGGCGATTCTGGTGGAGGAGTGGAACGTCCAGCCGGTGAAGTGCCCCGTCACCGTCTGCGGCGACATTCACGGCCAGTTCTACGATCTCATCGAGCTCTTCCGGATAGGAGGGAACGCCCCTGACACCAATTACCTCTTTATGGGTGATTATGTAGGTGAGTCTTTTTCGAATCCATTTCTCTTTGTTCATTTCTTTCTTTGAGAAAATTTGAGATTTTTTTTTTTTTGGATATGAAATTGATGTGGTTAGGGAATAGGCATGAAAGATTGCTCTTTTGGTTAAGAAGAGAGCTTGGTTGTGGTTGAATGTGAATTGGTTTGTTGTAGATTGAAATAACTTTCGAGATTGATATAGCGTGGTGTTGAATTCGAAAGTTGGAATGGTTGATATTTTTATTGGATTTAGGTCCTTCGTTTTGTTCAGACTCTCTATTTTGTTTAGTTTGGATGTTATGAACGTAATTATTGTTTTAAATGTTGATGATGTACGTGCGTTGCTTCTTGGATGAGTGTAAAATGATCTTGTTTATTTCCGTATCTGAGCTGAGCTCCATGACTGTTGAAATCTTTTGAGCTCCTGGGTTTAGCTGGGTCAACCCAACGTTTGTTAGATGGGTAGTTGTTCGTTGAAACTTGCTTCCTTTCTTTCCTCTGGGTGAGGTGATTGCCATGTATCAATTATAGGGATTTTGCTAATGGCTGCTGTAATATAGGGATTGTCATGGGAGTGTGGTTATTCTGTTATACTGTAGTAGGGGGGCACGAAACAATCAAGGAAATGTAATATGAGCATGGAAAATGAAGTTAGTGGTAAAGAATCCTGATTGTTGTGAAGAGTGATGGCAAGTGAAACATTGTTCATAAAACCATTAATGGACAATTGAAATTGAAAATTGCACGAGAGGATTTTCTAGGATATATTTCAGTGAGTAGTGAGGGTCCGTGGTGTCCAAGAAGCAGTTCTTTGATATTTTTTCTGAGAATGTATGTTTGTATTGAGTTATACAAAATGGGTTTCACACTGATGTATTTTACAGAGACTTAGTCTTTAAGTAGAAATCCTTGGCTTTTTCTTGCAGACATTAAGCACCTAATCAGAAGTTAAATATTTGACTTAAGTGAGCATCCTCTCTAAATTACTATTGAAGGACCTGTAGTTTAACAACAAATGTTATGGGATTGGTGGAAAATTTGTTATAATGTGTTATCTTTGACAATATCATTCATTGTTTTCTGTCATATTGATTTTAATGATGATCAAATTATATATATAGCCTTTGCATCTGTGAAACTGCTGGCATTTTCTTATGATAATGACTTAATAACTGCAGATCGTGGGTACTATTCAGTGGAGACTGTTACGCTTCTGGTTGCCTTGAAAGTCCGTTACAGAGATAGAATTACAATTCTCAGGGGAAATCACGAGAGCCGTCAAATTACTCAAGTGTATAACATTTTCTTCTCATTCTCACACAACACAAACTCTGGTATCCATTGTAATTTGTGTATGTGAAGGTGCATCATGTTTAAAAGCAGAAGGTTTAGTATAGAATTTGCTTGAAGTATGAGAATAGGTTGAGGGTGTTGGAGCCCAGTACCTCTAATCATTGCCTTAGGAGTAGCAACGTGGTTTTGTGGTGGGACTATGGATTTATTCTTCATTTTCTCAGCATGTCTTTCTCATCACCATTCTGATGTATCATGCAGTATTAGGACATTATAAATGATAATACTGTGCAAATAAGCAAACAAATATATCTAGTCTCTCTGACCCTGAGGCTGATGTTTTAGTTGCTTTTCACTTCCTTGTAGAAAGAACTGTGAAGTGTATGGGAAATGAATTCAGATATTACTTTTTCGAAATAAACCTGGTACATGGATGCCTAAGGGTGTGCACATTGAAAGGACTCTCTTAACTAGTGAAACATTATTTATGTAGCATGTCTGTATGGTGCATCTAAATGAAACAGTAAGTGTGAGTTACGTGGCCTACACTTGTTAATGTCAGTTCATTAATGGTTTGATTGAAATGTACACAGGAAAAGAATGAAAAACCTCTTTTAACACAAGAAACAAGATGGTTTTTATTTCTAAAATATTTATTTGTCGGTTTACCATTTCTTTTGTATCATTTCCTTTATTGTTACAGGTACGGCTTTTATGATGAATGCTTAAGAAAATACGGGAATGCCAATGTCTGGAAATACTTTACCGACTTGTTTGATTATTTACCTTTGACTGCCCTTATTGAGAGTCAGGTTTGAGTTAACTACGTTGCAGAGTATTTTCATCTGATTAATTTATGCCAGCTTCTTTTTTTTTTTTATTTTATGCCGGCTTCTAATTTCCACATATATTACAGATTTTCTGTTTGCATGGAGGTCTCTCACCTTCTTTGGATACGCTGGATAATATCAGGGCATTGGATCGTATACAAGAGGTTTGTGTATAATGAATAATATGAATGCGCTGCCAGCTCTTGTGATCCATTTGATATTTGGAACATATAAATGTGAAGAATGATATCTTAAACTAGATGTAAATTTGATGTTTAATACGGTATGAAGTAGTTTATTTGATGTGGCAATTGTAGTTTGTAATACTCTTGTGCTGTTCTTGAAATGTTAATGTAGGACCTACAATATAGATGGATTTCTCTTTCTATTTAATTGAATATATGTTATCAGTCTTGCCAGAGTAGCATTAGTCATTAGACGTTTAGGATATCTCATCTTTTGGTTCACAATGGAATGTCATTTCTTATCATTCATAGTGTTGATGAGGTTAATTGGATGCCTAATGAATTTGGCACCTTGGTTACGTAACAACTGTTCTTGTGCATTACAGGTTCCACACGAAGGACCAATGTGTGATCTCTTATGGTCTGATCCGGATGATCGCTGTGGGTGGGGAATATCTCCACGTGGTGCTGGCTATACATTCGGACAAGATATAGCTGCTCAGTTTAATCATACCAATGGTCTCTCCCTGATATCCAGAGCTCACCAGCTTGTTATGGAAGGATACAATTGGTGCCAGGTGACTGACAAATATTGCGTCAGCATATTTATCTTTCCTAGTTTTGGAACACCTTTTCAATTCTATGTATTGACAATAGGTCCATGACTCTTTCAGGAAAAGAATGTGGTAACTGTATTTAGTGCTCCAAATTACTGTTACCGATGTGGGAATATGGCTGCCATACTGGAAATTGGAGAGAACATGGAGCAGAATTTCCTGCAGTTTGATCCAGCTCCCAGGCAAATTGAGCCTGACACTACACGCAAGACCCCAGATTATTTTTTGTAACTTCATATATCTGCCTGTTTGTAGTTACTGCTTTCTGCTGTTACTGTAGATGGGTCTTTAAAAGGAGAGAGGAGTTTCACTGTTTAATGTGGAAGGTGTTCGTCAACATAATTCTTTCTTTTGGAGTTTACCTGCTGCTGCTGCTACTGCCTTATTTGCACAAGAAACCGATAGGAAACTGACACAAGCCACCAATTGGTGTTGTATATTTTTGGGTGGAGGGAGCGGCAATAACATGGTATATCTTGTTTTGTAATTTTTTTTTTCTTTTTAATTAAATCTCAAGTTAGAGAGCAGATTTTTGAGTTCTGACAGTCATGTTCATTCGAGACTTTTGATGGTGCCAAATGAAAGTGCAGGTGTTCATTTTGCATGATTGAATTTATGTCATGGTAAGGGGTTGAGTAAGGAGGATTGCGTTGAAACTAAAAAAGTGGAAATCTACTGTTATCAATTTGAACAAATGTGCTGTGCAAAATCATGGAATAAATGCTAAATTCTTTGACAGGTATAATAGTGGTCCGATGCTAATGGCTGATCCTAATTTGTGAAACCAACTTTACAATTTGCAAGATTGTCACAATTAGCATAAGGTGGAAAATGACGTCCTTGATCAAGGTCTAAGCTATAACTCTAAGGAGTGAATCACTTGATAGTTATGGCTCTTGTAAACTTGGAAAACCTAAGAGGCACAATATGGAAACATTGGAGATTACTACCCTCAATCATTCAGAACCAACAAATAAATTATTCAAGCATTAGGTTCTTCATTTATCATTCAGTGCTGGATCCCATCACTGAGTTCCAGCAGAATTATGATAGCACAAGTTTAGAAGCTCCATCACTACCCTCAGCCTATGAAAATTGATACAAAAAAGCAATGTACAAAAAGGATTGAATATGCTCAAGCCAACGTATGCCAGGACAAAAAAAAAAAAAAAAAAA
>QANU01092089.1:4099-57974 GCA_003254905.1 Nissolia schottii | reverse complement strand
ACTAGAGCTTTTGCAATACATATTTTTCAACAAATGGCATAACACTTAAAAGGTTTGAAGGATGCCATGGCTTTGTTCTACTTCTCAAACAATGTCAACCAATTTTTTTGACAATGATTTGTAATTGGTTAATGGACAAATTTATTCTTCTTGTCATTTATGTAGATACTCTCTTTATTTTTTATTTTAGAATTAGAAGAAAAAAAATTGTTTTATACTAATTTTATAGTTGTTGCTATTTTTCCTTATCTACAGTTTTTTTCTTTAACTCTTGTACTAATTAGGGGATGAATTCAAAGACTCAACAGAATTTATCCCATATGTTACTTAATCCAACACATAAGCAGAAGAATTTTACCGTTAAGGTCATTCCAACTAATGGGTTAACTAGCTCTGAGTGAGTCAATTTATAATCAATCTAAATAATAAAATATTCCAAAAAATATAAATAAGTAACTCCATTATTTTTATGAGTAATCCACTGTAGTGATAAAACTCATTCAATTAATAAAGCTCTCAATAAAAATAAAATCATTGTTCAAATATGAATTTTATAATTCATCTCCAATTTTTTCAAACACTTCTATTAACATTTCAATGAAACTCAATAATCAATATAGACTTTTAAAAAAAAAATTTAACTCTTTAACTCTTTAATTTTATTAAATCAATATATGTTTTTCGCATGGTGAGGTGAGGTGAGGAGTGGTGTGGGCTGGGGAGGGAGAGGTAAGCAAAAAGGCTACGGTGTGGGCTGGCACGCCACGCAGGATTCGCCAACCAACGCGGTTGGCGAATTCGTGTTGAATTCGCCAACACGGTTGGCGAATTTAGTGCAAATCAGTGTTTTTTTGGTTGCACTAAATTCGCCAACGCGGTTGGCGAATTCGTGTTGAATTCGCCAAGCGCGTTGGCGAATCCTGCGTGGCGTGTCACGCGAGCTGCCCAGTCCACGTCAGCGCAAACCGTGGTATTACGGTAAAATGTTTGAAAACGATGGTATTTTAGTAATTTCTTCCAACAGGGGTGGCAAAAGAGATAAAAATTCCATGATTGCTGGTGTCACCTTAAGGTGATTTGAATAAAGACCGGTTAAACTCAAATGTGAGTAATACTGTAGAGTTTTTATTGTATAAAGATAATAGTTAGCGGTTATACAGATCTTTTATTAGATAATAATATAGTAAAAAATATAGACCTAATAAAACAACCTCCGATAGGATGATAAGTTGTTAAGGCTGCAGGAATCAATGCTTCTGTTGCTTTGTTTCACTCTTATTCATAAAGAGATCACATGACCTTCTCACAACTTATAGGGAAGCAACAGAGTTGGCCATGATTGCAATAGGACCCTAGAACAATTGAGGGAGTTGAACACAAAATGACACTTCATGGTGTGTGATACTTTTTCGTTCTTTCATTCAACAGTGAGTAATTGATGCCTCGATTGTTCAATTGGATAGAAGTCGAATGTTTCATGTGGGAGCAAGGACCATGCCCTCCAAAGTGTGTTCCACTAGAATCCACCAAATAGGTGTGCTGTGGCAGTGTGCCTTGTTTGAAGCACTCAAAGCAGCACAAAATTCACCAATTAGGAGGCCCCATCAAGAACGAGAAAAATTGTTAGGTGTTCATGGAGTGCCATTTAAAATTATACACTAACCATTGAAACAATATCTATATAAATATATAATTTAGTGATGAGTCCTCTCAACATTTAAAGTTTAAACTAGTCTATTAACCCGTGCGCTAATTGCACGAGAATGCTACACTGTCCACACAACGAAAGATTAAAAAAAATGAATACACACAAAGGCCAATCAAACAACACTGATACAATCATGTAAATACAATCATGTAAATAAGAAACAACAGAGGTATCATGAACATAGCATTAAGGCGATTAACACATTTTGTAGAGAAAAATAAAGCACAAAACAAAAATTAACTCAAGAACAATGCAGCAAATATAACATCGCCCGCAACTAACGCACTCGATTGCAAACCTTTTTTACAACTCAAAAAATCACTGTTACACGCACTCACCAACACTCAACACAAATATAGGAACGTTCGTAGTTAACATTCATGGAATGAAACAAATAGAAAAGACAAAACAACTCGGACATTTAGCAAACACAATCGACTAAATCTTCAAATTCTAACTCGTTGAAAAACTTCCTTGTAAACGACATTCAGAGTACAATTCTTCCTAATTGATCCATGGTTTTCAATTAAAACCCGCAAACCCTTGTTACTCATCACCATTGATAGAGAGACATACAACTGACCATGAGTAAACACGGGACGGGGAAGATACAACCCAACAGTAGAAAACGTCTGGCCTTGCGACTTATTAATTGTCATGGCAACGGACACGATGAGGGGAAACTGTCTCCTTTGAAACTTAATCGATAGAGTTTCATTACTCAGAATCATGTTCATCCTAGGTATCAAAACCACTTGACCAACATTATTATTACCAGTCAGAGTTACACACTCAATATCATGATTCTCAAGTCGCCTGACCTGCATCATGGTACTGTTGTACAATCCATTTGACTAATCTATATTCCTTCAGCATCAGTTCATGGGGAGGCAACCCAGAACAGTTGATTCCATTTAATATTTCTAGCGATATAAAGTCCAACTCTGATTCTTTCAGCATCAGTTCATGGGGAGGCAACCCATAACCAATTTGAGCTCTACATAGGATGCACAATAGAGCTTGATTCATGAAGGAGAAGAGCTCGTTGTCTCGGTCTTGCCATCGTCATCGCATACTTGGATGTCATCACATAACTGATTGAAGCAACAACAACAATGTGGAGAAGCAGTAGCAGCATTGTGGCATGGAGGAGCAACATAAACATGGAGAGGAAGAGTAGCAGTAGCGTGGCAAGGAGCAGCAGTAGCAACAATGTGAAAAGGAGCATCGGTGACAACAATTGGCAAGTAGTAGCAGCAATTGGCGAGGAGTGGTAAGGCAATAGCGTTGGAGCAATTTGGAATTGGGGATTTAGGTTAGAAATTAGGGATTTTAGCTTTTCATAATTTTTTTTTATTAAATAAGTGAGGGTGTTTCAGTATTTTACTATATTCAGTGTCCTCGTGAGGTAGGAGTGTGATCTCCATCCTCGAAGTTGTCCTAGGGAGACTTTTGCCCAGTCCTCCTGGGGAAAAACTCCATTCGCGGGGCCCCATTCGGAGATTTTTTGCAGGGATCCCCACCTAGTGTGGAATTTTGACATCCCTATCCATAACAATATAAATATGATATTTGTGATAAGATCAACACAATTATTTATTTTATGATAATTTTAACTACATATAGTAGTCTTTATTTTTAGTAAGTGCATATAATTATTTTTTTTTTGTACATATGATTTTTTTTGGCACAATAGTAGTCTTTGAAACTGCATTAGCATATCCAACTTCTATATTTCATACATTAAAATGAAAATAAATAACAATGGTATCCAAAATCTGAATTTAGTACGAATCAGTATACAACCAACATCATCTATTATTTGAAGTTTTCTACTTGTGTTTCAAGAATTATATCTCGTTAACCATAAAAAAAATAAAAAAATTATATCCCGTTCTATCATTAACTCATCAATATAACCACCACTAAAGTAACAACTTATGATTCAATAATATTATATCTCTTACCATCCATATTTCTTTTTCTTATCAAATTTAACTTGACTTCTTATTAAACAAATATTATTATGCAATTATTTTTTGAAATTAAATTTAAACTCACATTTTAAAACTATTTTCAAAAACATGAGTAAAATACAATAAGTAAAATTCTAAACTCATTTAATTTATATTTACTAATAGTGTAAAGAGTTTTACATTGTCACCCAATCATGTGCCGTTATTTGTAAGACTTTTGAAGTGGTGAGGGAAAGACTCAACCAATTTTGTTTGTGGTAGCACCTAATTGGATAACAGTGTAAAATTCGCACTTCATAATTGTGACACAAACAAAAATTCACCAATATTAAAAGAGATTATTTTGTATCGTGTAAAGAAATTTACGCTATTTGAATGACTTTTACAGTAGCAAGAGAAAGACTCTTGACCAATATTTTCTATGTGTCAATACACAATTAGATTAGATGACAAAATAAAACTCTTTTAAACCGTCAATAAATACATATAAATCTCATATTAAAATCCCTCATTTTTTATGTTATCTAAAGAGATAACATTATTAGATTTCGTTCCAATGTTTCTTTTCCATGTCGTAGGTAGATGCATGATATAGACTGTGCATTCATTTTGAATAAGCAAACACGATTTTTGTCACCAAGGCTTCAATGGAAAGAGAAGGGTTGAAAGAGGGAGGTTGAAGAGACAGAGATGATGAGCATGGAGAGCGATTGAGAGAGATTGAGTTGCGCAAGGTTTTGCCGCTTAAACTGATGACTTCGCTATATGCCGTTGCCTCGAGCCACTGTAACTACATCGACCATTGCATCCTCCCCAACTGTAGTAGACGTCGCCAATGTCTTCTTCATGGTCACGAATCTTGTCCTCCTCACACCATTGATTATTTCAACTATTTATTCTTTGATATTAACAATTTCCCACCAATACTGACCAATCAGGTGGTTCAAATAATTTTTTTTACACCTTTATAACATTTTACCTTTTCAATACAATAATTGAATCTTCTTATAGTTTCATTTATAGAAAATAGAGAGGCAAAGACTATTTAAGAAACTTTACTTTCCATTTTTGTGATTCATATATTTTCTTTAATATGTAATCATTTTCATATTTCCATCACAATCGCAGCCAACTTCGTGATAGGAGTCGTCGCCATCGAAATCTTCTTCATAGTCATGGTCTCCTCCTCTTCTTCCTTATCTTCTATCGAGAATCAGAGTTTCCTCATTGCTCAAATAACAGTCTTCATAACATGACTCATCATTATGCTTCTCCTTTGGAAGTTTTGTTATCCTCGATCAAGACATTTGCAGTCACCGCGTCAAGTTTTTTCACAAACCGTTTTTTCATTGCATCGCTTACTGAAGCTTATCTATTGTCACCTATAAGATTGTCAACATCGAGATCCTACTTGATATCAAAATAGCAAAATAAATACATGAAAGATGAAATCATAACATAGATAATAAGACTACCAAATATACACACACACACATCTAAGCCTATTTTTACACATATAAAATAATATACATAAGTAAAATATCATTAAAATTAGAATTAAAATTTAGTTAAACTATAAATTGAGATATTAAAATATATAAAGTAGTTACGTTTCAATTTAAAATTATAATTCAGCACAAAAAATTATAATTATAATTATAATTATAATATTTTTATATTTATAAAATGATTAGGGATCTCGTTGTTATACCAAAATCAAAGTCATAGAAAAAAAAAACAGTTCAAACATGCTACTTAGAGAAATATAATAACACCCTAACTCCCACAATTTAATATTTTGAAAAATCAAATATCCATTTACCCACTTGGCTTGACCCAAACCCCATTCAATTATTCCGGGTCCTTGCACTTACGACAAAGAAGGTTGGGGAATGGGAAATGGGGAAGAATTGGGGAGTTGGGGAAGAATGAGGAATTTAATAAATTCTAATTTTTCAATTTATAGAAATTGCATAAATTTGCAGAAATTTCAAAAAAAAAAAAATGAGGAATGACATGTGGCCATTTTGAGGGGATTGCATTTCCAAATTTTCTTCTTCAATAACAATATTTGATAAAAGATTTGAAAGAATGTTAAATTCTCTCCTATAGTGGGATTGAAAATACCATATTGAAAACTATAATGTTTTGAGACCTCAAAAGATTATTTAAAATAGTGACAATGTTTTATGTCACAACCTAACCACCTCTTTTACATAAAATGCTTTAAAAACACTGTTATGCATAAATGTAGAGTTGGAAGACTCACCTTGGACTGAAGTTGAAAATCATGCATAAATGAGATCAAAATATTTTTTTTTGGTATTTATATATAAATTAGTCTTTGAAATTAATGAACATCACACCATAAAAAAGATGCAGTTGATATCAGTAAAATGATATTTTTTTGAGACAACACCACCAAAATGAGAGTGCTCATATTTTCGTTTTTCAGTTTTTGGAGAGCACCACCGAAACCTTTCTAAATCCAACATTGAGGCTTATATACACTGTGCTTACATACTCTCTGCAATGACATTTTCAAAATTCAAAAGTGATGGGCCAGCACTAGTGGTAGAACTGTAGGGTGATTTCATACAGCTATTATGGCTTCTCTCTAAAATTGGGCTGAGAAGTTTCTAGTGTAAAAAGTTATCGTATTTTGCATCCACCTTTTCTTAAATTCAGGGTTTTTCTTCGAACCTTTTTCAAGTCTAGCAAGGTCTTTAAAAATAGACTCTAAAGGCACCAAACCACTGCCAATACCAACATCTGAACACCCACGGCTCACAGATTCAAATTCCCGCCCATCAACCGTGTACAATGGTTTTCATTTGGGCTGGCCAAGTAGTGTGTTTGTAAGTGTGCAACCATGAGTTTGATTATTCAAGTTTTATTAGAAATGGATTCATTTGTACTTGCACATTATTTTCTCTTTGATGATTTTTTATTTCTCTCCAAGACCATATGATTAATTTCCCTCAATTTAGTATAGGAAGTTTTCATATATGTCAGTTGGTTTTTCCAATTACAGCTCGCAATAACAGAATTAACTTATCATAGATAGCACATCAGAAAAATTTAGTGTACGTATGCACATGGAGTTATTATAAAGCGTACGTAGTTATTAATTTTTTGCTTTATAATCTTCTATTGACAGTTTGGTTTGTCAAATGACAGAATTCAACAGCACTCAGAATTCAAGCCTTGTGTGAATAATTAATTCGAAGAGATGTGTCCCAAATTAACAGGAAGAAATAAAAAACAAACACTTAACCAGTGTGAAGTGAAAGATAAACTATCGACTCGATCGTGTGTACATGCTCAAATATAGAATTGTGTATAAGCTGTGTTTGTTTCGTTCGTATCTATAAAATCCATTTGAAAAAATGCGAGATCAGTGATCGATCAATGTACAAGTTCCTAAATAATCCTTATAAAAGAGGCGTTTCCCAGGGCATGAAGCCCGTATGAGGATCAGCAAAAGTGGAAAGCATCAAGTCCTTGAGTCCCGTGTCCCAAACCTCACAGAAGCTAAACCGCCAATGACGCGGTTGGAGGGCTTCAGTCCCAAGGCCCGGCGCCCTATCCTTGGAGCCTCTGTTCTGCTCCTCCTTCCAGTCCACGACATACGTGGCCACCCTCCTATAGAATTTCGCCTTGAAACTCTCCCACACCTGGTACTTGTAGTGGTTTATCACCAAGCTCCCTTCCCCCACGTTCCTGTGCCCAAACCCCTCCTTCACCTCGAAATGGTGAATCACATTCAACAGGCTCCCATCTATCCATTCCGGCCTCACTATTGACTTGTGCCTCTCCGCCCTCTTTAGCCTGCAGGTATACCCCACGCTCACTCCCTGCTTAGGGTGCGACTCCAACCCAGAAGGACCGAAGCTATGACACGCTGTCCTAATCTCCGCCACTGATTTCGATTTCGAGAATCCAGCGACGGTCGATCTCAGTTTGAGAGCCTTGTCATTCTCCCCATCGGGGAAGTAGAAGAACTCGTCGACGTCGAAGAACGCCACCCACTCGCACTCCTCTTTTGACTTCAACGCGCAGTGTGAGAACCCTGCCTCTTGCGTCTTCACCCAGGGCCACGTCACCCTGCTCACGTTGTAGCCCTCCGCGTCGAGCTCGTTGACCACGCCTTCCGTGCCGTCGTCGCTGTTGTTGTCGTATATGAACCATCGCTCCACACCTAGCCACGCGTGGTACGTGACCCACTCCCGCAGCGCACGCGCCTGGTTCCACGCCATCGTGCACGCGCACAGCACGTGTTTCTTCTTGTTCTTATTATTCTCTCCTCCACTCTTCGGACTGGAGCCGTGGACTCTGGCTACGGACGGCATGAGCTCGCGAACCGCGCGGTGGCTCGCGCGACTCACCGTGACGGTTATTCCCCGTGCCTTGTGCGGGTTGTTTTTTATACTTCTCGGTAGGGAGCACCTGACCACTTCTTGGGCGACGCTGACGGCTTTCGTGGTGAGCCAAAACGCGCCGTTTTGGCGGTTTAGGCCGAAGTGGCACTGGAATCGGGTCGGGTCGGAGAGCTGGTGCGGGCGGAGGTTCAGTCCTTTGACGAAGACGACCGCGGTGTCGCCGTCGAGGCTGACCTCGTACGCCAGCTTGTCCCACTTTAGAACCCTTTGGTTCGTCGGAGAGGCGAGGCTCCGGCGACCGGCATCTCCGCGGCGGCGCAATTCAACGGCGGAGAAGTTGGTTGCGGGGAGAGGGCACCGCGCTATGGACCGGAACTCGTCGAGGCGGTCGGTGGAGATGACAGGTTCGGTTGGAGAGGAGGAAGAGTTGAGGAGGTGGTAGAGGCAGTGGAGTTGGGAGGGAGGTGGGAGGGTGTGGTAAGGGTCGGGTAGCGTGAGGAGCACGTGATCGGGGAAGAGGATGGCGGGAGAGGAGGAGGAGGAGGAGTAGAAGAAGAGGAGGAAGAAGAAGAAGAAGAGGAGATGGTTCCTCATGGATGTGGATGAAGGTGTGCCGGCACACGCTGGATGGGGAGGTTATATGCATACACTATGGAGGGAAGTAGAGAGGATTCTGAAGAATGTATGGAGAGGACGCGTGGAACAGAATGGGTGAGCCGTCAAAGTAGAATAGAGAAAAAGTTAGACAAGAGAATGTCTCTCTTGGCTGCCTCTCTTCTTGTATAATCATTTTGGTATTGGTATGCCTCCAAAATTAGATAAGATGCGATAACATAAAATCAGATTAGATAAGCTCAAATAAGCTTTAATACAATCCTTGACGTGAAACTGTATAAGATATTGTATTCTCTACCATACAATTAAAAGGATCTTTAAGTCTAACTGCTTTTTTTTTTTTTCGATTATTATCTTTTTCTTTTATTCTTATCGTGTAGCAGCTTGTTATTATCTTATTCTTAAATAAATAATTTTAATTATAATTTTTTTTGGTGAATACTAAAATTTAAAATCAAATAAAAGATTTATTAACTACTTAATTATAAATTTTAAATGAATATAACCATTTAAATATTTGTTAATAATAATTATATATATATATATATATATATATATATTCATGTTTGATGAATTTTATAGTATTTTGTTGAATACTTGGAGTCACTACTAAATTATAGACATCTTATTGTTTATAATTTTATATATACCATATTTCTCATATTGTACCTTAATTTTTTCAAAATTTTTCAAGGGTTTTAACATTATGTATATCTTATTGTTAATAATATGATCCGTAGACCAAGATGGCTCTTGGTCCGTAACACGTATAAAAAATGATGGCTAATGTTATGGCCCCATGAAACTTACACGAAAATGTACGAGTTTCTCATAACCTCATAACCATTCAAGTAATGGTGATGATATAATTAAAGAAGAGAGAGAGAGAGAGAGAAAAGTCAAAACACAGAACAATACGTGAGTGCTAGAAGTGTCTTCTACCTGTTCCAAGCGGCAGACTCGAGCAAAAAAGCAAATACAGCAACCAAATCAAGACCACCACATGAAATTTGAAATTCGACACAATTGTTATATTATGCAGAAATTTGAAAATTTTGCATGTAGGGTAATTTGTTATATCTTTACAGCCAATAGAACTTTATTATTATTATTATTATTATTATTTGAGAGAATTCTCTCAAGCTATGCAGTTGGATAGCAAAAACCAGAAAGAGGAAAAATGTTGTTGTTCATTACTGAAGGAAAATTGCCTTATATATGGGAATACACTGAGTTGCTTGTTCAGCAAGCAAGTTAGACTATGAGCAAAAGCCAGCTAATCATAATTGCCAATCAACTAATTTAACAAACTAACTAATTGCTATGATCTACAGTTAGTTGAACATCCAAAAATCTATTTTGGATGGTTATCTAATACCCCCCCCCCACAATCATGGCCATCGGTGACAGTGTGCAGGTTCATTAGGCCAAGATTGGAGACTATACTTCTGAAAGGTAAAGGCCCCAAAGGCTTGGTTAATATGTCAGCAAGCTGCAGCTTGGTAGAGATGGGCAACAAATGAATGAGACCTGATTGAAGTTTTTCTCTAACAAAATGGCAGTCTAGCTCAATATGTTTGGACCTTTCATGGAAGGCTGGGTTATGAGCAAGTTGGAGGGCTGACTGATTATCACAGAATATGGTTGCTGGAGCTGTAGGTTTCATGGATAGCTCAGTAAGTAGGAAGGTGAGCCACTGAATCTCACAGGAAGTGATAGCTAACGCCCTATACTCTGCTTCACAAGAAGACCTGGACACAATGCTTTGTTTCTTGGATTTCCAGCTGATGAGGAAAGAGCCCAAAAATATGCAAAAACCTGATGTGGACATCCTGGTATCTGGGCAACCTGCCCAATCTGCATCAGAATAGGCTGCAATTGGATAGGAGACTCAGAGGAGAAAAAGAGGCCAAGGCCTGGTGCAGCCTTGATGTATTTAAGAATTGTTAGAGCAGCATGCTGATGAATAGAAGTGGGAGCTGCCATAAACTATGCGAGTTGATTGATAGCATAGGAAATATCTGGCCTGGTGGTTGTAAGATAGATCAATCGACCCACAAGCCTTCTGTAAGCAGCTGCATCTGATAAGGGGTCACCTCATCTTTGGACAAGCGCACAGAATAGTCCATGGGGGTGGCAACAGGCTTGCAACTAAGTAAGGCTGCATTCTGAAGAATTTCCAGAGCATACTTCCTCTGAGACAGATATATGCCAGAAGTGTTTCTTGTTATTTCAAGGCCTAGGAAGTACTTGGCTTCACCAAGGTCCTTGATTTTGAAGGCATTGTCCAAGAAATGTTTCATTTCCTAAATAGTAGGGAGGCTATTGCTAGTTAATAGGATGTCATCTACATAGATCAGCAGTGCAGTGAATAAGGTAGGAGTAATTCTGATGAAGAGGGAGTGGTCAGATTGTGACTGCTGGTAACCACAAAATGTTAGAGCAGTGGACAACTTAGAATACCACTGCCTGCTAGCTTGCTTAAGGCCATAGAGGGGTTTTTGCAGCAAGCAAGATTGATTGGGGCTAGAAGAGGGGAAACCTTGTGGGAGTTTCATGTATACTTCCTCATGGAGATCTCCATGCAAAAAGGCATTATTAACATCTAGTTGATGGAGGTGCCACTTCATGACAGATGTGAGGGCCAGCAGAAGTCTCACAGTGGACATTTTTGCCACTGGACTAAAGGTCTCCATGTAGTCAACTCCTTGAGTTTGTGTGTATCCTTTGGCAACCAACTGGGCCTTGTACCTCTCTATACTCCCATCAGCCTTCAATTTTACCTTATAAACCCATTTACATCCAATAGGGATTTTCCCAGCAAGGAGGTTAACCAACTTCCAGGTATTGTTGAGCTCTAAAGCAGCTATCTCAGCTGCCATGGCATCTCTCCAACAAGCTGATTTTACAGCTTGAGCATAGGATGAGGGTTCAGAAATGGTGGAAATGGTGCAAGCAAAATGTCTGTGAGCAGGAGAAAATCTGTCATAAGAGAGAACAGAATGAAGAGGGTGGCAGTGGTTGTTGTATCTGTTGTATTGGTGATAAGGTTGCAGTGGTAATCTTGGAGGTATGATGGAGGGTTTTTGGGTCTGGTGGACTTTCTGGATGGTATAGTGGGAGAGGGCAATGATGGTTCACCAGGTGGGGATGGATCAGGTACAATAGGTATAGCAGAAGATGAGGAGATTGCAAGAGCAGGAGTAGGAGGAGATTCAATGGGGAGGGGTGAATGAGAGGTGAGATTTGGGAGGATCAATTCTGTAGTGTCTGTGGGGGAGAGATCAGCCCTGGAGTAGGGGAAGAAACTCTCATAGAAATGAACATTCCTGCTCAAGAAAATTTCCCTGCTATGGATGTCATATAAGAGGAAGCCTTTGATGCCAGCCCGATAGCCAAGGAAAATGCATTTCTTGGCTCTGGGGTCTAGTTTAGACCTGTTCCTATGGAGGGTCCCAGCAACATGTGATTTTAAAGATTGACCATTAGGCAAATTGATAATGATAGGAGGATCAAGAGTTCTATGGGAACTATAGAATTGCATAGGAGCAAGAATAATAATAATAAGTAATCAAAGTACCAAACCTACAATGTGACCCTAGAGATGAATCAATTGACCAAATTTAAAACAAGACTGAAATATGAAGGAAACAAAGTTGTGAATGACAATATAAAGAACACGTAGTCTGATTTCTAAACTTGTTGGAAGGCGTTTAAATTGATTCTCTTATCTTTATCCAATCTTGTCTTCAAATGATTTGATCTCCTCCAACTGTAGCCTGTACCAAAACAAACAAAGTAAGTGAGGCAAGTTTATTAATCAATCAAACAAAAATAATATTTCTCACTGATAGCTGTTAAAAATTATTTAAATTGAATAAATCCTAGTCAATTTAAGCACTACGATAGGAAAATAATAATTATTTTCCACAAGTTATATTTCATGGCATGGTCCAATGCGATAGCAAGACAATGTCTCTGGAAACTATTATTCAGTTCATGATATAAAAGTAAACTATTTTCCTTGCTCTCTCTGCCATACTGTTTCACTTACACTTCATCATATCCAGCACCTTCAATACTTAAGAATACCCATTCATGCATGAATTGCCAACTCTTCACGTTTGATGTCCTCCAAGTCTTGTTCAAGAATCTTTTACCTTTATCATCCCTTACTTTCCAATTTCTTGGTGCCAAATCCTAGAGTGGACACCGACATAGAAAGACAGTCACCGGCCGGACACACACGTCTCACATGTTTGCAAGTGTTCAACTAAAAGGCTCATAGCTAGCAGTGTCCAAGTATGTCCTGGTTGTATCCAGCAGCTTTTTGGCCCCGTGTTCGAGAAAAATATATCTTAAATACTAAATAATTTACAATAATATAGACTCTTAGAAATTATCTATAATACACCATATATTTTGAAGGGACTTAGAAAGCATTAAAAATTGATAATTTGACATCAATATAAATATCAAAATATTATTGTAAATTTTAATTTTTATACATTTGTATATTGTGTCTGTGTCATGCGTATTTTTAAACTTGTGTCCTTGTGTCCCATGTTATGTCTTATGTCTGTAACAATGTCTGTCCATCAAAACAAACAAACAAAGCAAGTGAGGATGTTTATTAGTTAAAATACAAAAAAATAATATATTTCTCACTGATAGCGATTAATAATTAAATTAAATAATTCTTGAGAATAAAACTTAATCAGTTTTTTTTTTCTTTTTGATGCTTAAAACTTACCCAGTTTAAGCACAAGATAGGAGAAAAATAATTTCTTTCCACAAGTTATCATGGTTTGGTCCATAATGTCTGTATAAACTATTATTCAGTTCCATGATATAAGATTAAAAATCGCAAGGGTACAGAAAAAATTTACACTTAACATACCTTGATGACTACAAGCTTAGGTGACCTTTGAAGAAAACATGGCAGCAAATCCAAGTCAGAATGTTGATAAAAATGCAAGCAAACCAAATTGGGAAATTCAGGAAGACAGTGATGCTGAGGACCAGAATGCTGCAACTGAAAACATTGAAATATACGTAAATGTGAAGAAACATATGTTGGAGGTTAATTAAAGAAATAATGAGACGATCTTACATTTACAATCGAATCTTGTTCAGGTTTTTGAAGAAGCAATTTAGAAGGCTTTTTTGCTTCCAGAGATTTTCAAATACAATTAAGGACTTAACATTAACCACTAGTATAGGTTGGGATTGAAGGGCGTTAGCAAATTCATTAATAAGTCACGTTACCGGTTATTGACATTGACAATCGCATATATCAGATGCAACTCAAAGGTGGTTCACCATATGACACAGGGACCATCGAGCTCCATATATAATTTTAGGGTGCATCAAAACTAATGCCCAATAATTATACCATATATGATATTGGTGTGGACATTGATGTTTTTATTTGGTAGGACAGCTAATTCAAAAATTTAAAGTGACTCTTTCTATGTTCAAAGTCAAATATCAAACCTCTAACATTGAATTAAGGAGTGTGTAATAACTTTGAATAATAAAGTTAAAATTTATTTCAAAATGCAGTCAATTAGAATTTCGTAACTTAAATTTGCTTATGATAGGCATCAAAAAATTTGTATAAAGAAAAATAATTAATTTCTATAAACCGAGTCATCAAAGTAAACCTTCTCGTAAATATATTTTTAAAATAGTAAAATGTTGACAGGAAAATAATTGATTAAATGTCAATATAAAAGAGTATATTAGGGTTAAAATAAACATTTGAAAACTGAGCTTGTATCGTATTAAGAATATCTAAACAGTAACTAGGGCTAGTAATGATAAAGCAAGGATAACATCTATCTTGTTTTAAGATTGAGTTTTAGTTTGTTTTATCTTATCTTTAATGATAGGTCTATCTAGCTATCTTTTATTCTAGCTTATGGAACAAGTTATCCTTGTAACTACCGTCTCTATATAATAAACTCTCTCCTATTGATTATTCAATTGGCCTTCATCCAAAACCACTTCCAATACCTTCACAAGTAATTTGATGGCAGAATTAGTTGAAGAAAGGGAACAAATGCAGGAGATAGAAAGACAGAAGAAAATTATTGGTAAGAGTGATTGAAGTTTATGAAATTAATTTAAGTAAAGTTAATTATATCGTTATTTATAGTTGGTGTATCTAACAGCCTTGTTATTATTGTACTTGATTAAAATTTTGTCATATCTCTCAGGTATGGATAGAGAGTTTGCTTTCCTTGAAAAAGTAAAGGAGAAATTATTGCCTGAGGACTTCAAAGGAATTTTGATGTTTCTACATCTCTACAACAGGGAAATAATTACCAAACAAGAATTGCACAAATTGGTACGTGTTATGAATCATATTATTTGTACACCATATTAATTCTAGACATTTAATGTGTCATATTCACAAAAGCACAGAATCCATCACAGTTGGATCTCTAGATGACAATTTTTCTTTTAATGTAACATCTAACTTCCGGTAGCTTGTTGTTATTCCAGGTTGATTATTTGATGGAAAAACATAATCTTATGGAAGGGTTTAATGAATTGTTAGAACTAGAAGAACAGCACCACCAAAGCCGAATAATGCGGTGACTTGCGGCAGTAGAAACCGCCGCAAATCGAGTAATCCACAAAGAGCACCTTGTGCGACGCTGCCATTCCCCTGACGCTGTTCTCATTGTTTTTATTTTCAATTACACGGGTAAAAATTGGGGAACCTGTTATATACATTTCAAATTTTAGGGTTCCAAAGTGTTATATGCGTGCGTTTTGAACATTTTTAACAAGCATCATTTTTTTTTCTTGGCGTATTTTTTACGGTCTTTTTAATAAGGAAAATTTTGGGATGACAATTCTTTACATGAGAATCTCATGTGTGTTTATATGATCTTTTATAACAGACAAACATATAAAATTAAATAATTTTTTTTAGTAGATGAGAATAATTTTAAGGGTCTTAATTTGGTATCCATTAAAATTTAAGGGTATCGATATTATATGCGCTAGTTGTGGCTAAGAATGAGGCACATGTCTCACTAACTCAAATTATTTATTATTTTAAACCTAAATATAAATCATAATTGTATCGAAACACAGAGATATTAGTACCCTTGTAAAGCTTAGGTACCAAAGAAAGAACCTAATTTTAAATATTTTTGGTAATGACCTAATTTTAAATATAATGAATTAAGATTCAGTTTTTTATTTTTTTTCTTTTAATTTTAAGTAGTGTTTGTTTTAGTTGTTAGTGAATGATAAATTTTGAATTACGAAAGATTATGTTACTGAGGTCAGTAAAAAAGTTCATTTCAAATTTTATGTTGAGATTTGGATTTTTAATTGTGAATGGTGCTTGTTTTAGTTTTGAGAGAATTTTAAAATTTGGATTAGGAAAAATTATGTTAGAGGGATCTTGTGGTTTGTATTATTTTAGGGCGAGAGACTCCTAAAATTTTAATTAAGAATTATTGAGTGCGTTTGTTTCAGTTTACACCTTTTTTATTAAAATAATTAGTTTTATATATTTACATAATTTTTTAAAAGTAATTTGAATCTTCAAAAAATTTGTTGATCTTTTTTGAGAAGCGAAACAGAATAGTTTTTTAAAAAGATATGTTTTCAATTTTTTTACTTCTACATCAAAAATTAAAATTTTAATCGCTTTTTAAAAATTGAAACAAACGCACTCGTTATGATAATGGAGTCAATTATTGTGCTTTAGTGAAATTTCGTCGAAAGAGAAATTTTTCTTCAAGTAAGTAGTAGGAAAACCAAAGAAAATAATAAATATAAGTTATAATAAACATGAATTATATTTGTGAGATCTAACATGTTAACAACTTATTCTAAAGTGTTTTTATAATTATATTCAAATGTAAATGGTTTCTAGCGTTTAATTATTTTTCTTTTCAAAAAGATTATTTTAAAAAATTTATCCAAATGTACCATGATGGGACACACTATTTTCTAAAATTTTACAATACATGACATGCATATAACTAAAAATAAAAATATTTATAATTCGTAATACATAATTATGAGCTTACTCTTGCCCTGTTTATTTATATATAGAGAGAGAGAAGATAGTTAAGGTGAGAATGAGCTTTTCATAAGAGAACGTGAGACTGAATTTTTAATCATTAAATTATATTTGTGTGGTCAAAATTGTATTTTAAAAAGAAAATATGTCATATAGGAGAGAGAAGAAATTGATGAGTTAAAATTAATTCTAATATATTTCTTCATTCTCACGTAAGAAACTCATTCTCATNAAAGAAATATGTTTTCGCTCTCTCTATATATTGGACATTTTGGGTCTACAGATTTTAGTTTAGGACATCTTAGCAACGACATATTAATTATTATTAACAATGCCTAAGAATAAAGATACCTCGAGCACTAAAAAAAAAAAAAAATTATTCGTATCCATAGCAAATCATATTCATCAACAACAAAAAAATTCCAAATCATAAGAAATTGAAGTCAAACCCTAAACCCTAAAATGAACAAGTAATTTGTAACGGTTAGCCCGTATAACTTTTTGTGCCACAATGATTCATAATGGACCTCCAAAAATGTCATTAGGGATAAACAGTTAATTTATTCAAGTATTTTTATAAAAGAAACTTGTGAAAAGTAATTTATGAATAAGTTATTTTATATTTAAATGGGTAATAAAAGAAATATTTTTTTGAGTGTTTGAAAAGAGTACTTCTAAAAATTTTAAATATTTTACTTTTAAATATTTTAACTCTTTAAAAAAAACACTAAAAATGACTGTTTAAGAAGTAATAAACTAAACAACCAACTAAGATAAAAATTCAAAAAATAAATAACTTTTGACTTCTAAAATGTTAAAATAAATCATAGGTCGTGTTATTTCAAACAGACCTATATTCATCATTTTATACATTATTATTGCCTCAAAGTAATTATCTAGAAGATTTTGTTAGCTAGAAATACACTCATTTTTTAAGGTAAGGAGACAACAACACAAAAAGTTTATTCACTTAGTTTGGCTCTTGCTAATGAATTCCAATGACACTGCATACAAAAAGATTGTGATTTGTGGGGTTATTGGTAGTGGTGCTTCCAATCTTTTGCAGCAACTATAGCAGCAAACAATCTCCAAATATTATATTGAAGCTAAATATCGTTCCATGACCAATACCACCTGTGAGTTGAAGTGGTTAAAAGACATACTCTCATGCCTTGGTGTACACCATCATGCACTTGTACTCCATATAGCCAAAAATCATGTGTTCCATGAAGTACATTGAGGTTGATTGTCATTTTATTCGGGATGAAATTCTCCAACACCATCTTCTTCCCTCATATGTCTCAACTGACATTCAACTTGCAGAAATTTTCACTAAAGCTCGGTGTCAAAAAATTTGATACACTCTTGGACAAATTGGGCATTCAAAACTTTTATGCACCACCTTGAGAGGGAGTACATAGCATATATATCTGATTCTAACTTGGTTGTATATCTGTTTTTGTATCAATCAAAAATACAAAATGTTATTAGGATGTTACTAGATATAGATAACAACTATTATAATCAATCATGTGGAAATATCTTAGATTAGAATCAATATTTGAAATTAACCAAAATTAAGATAGCTATTGTTGGTTGATTAGAGAACTATGAACTTGTATACACGTGACTAATTGGTGAATGAATAGACAACATAAATTAACCAAACACATGACTAGTGCGTCACACATGATTCAGTGTTAATTTTGCCTTTCTTTCTTATTCAACTTTTGTACTCCATATACATATATAGGAAACAATTGCATCTTTCTTAATTTTTTTAAATTAGCTTTATTGTTCTTTCTTGAATCCCAAGTGTTGAACATTTTTATAACCCTGTACTAGTTTCCCTAAACTTTTTATCATATATATTGAGAGAATAGAAGAGAGATTGAGCATGTGCCTAAAACTCTGTGAAAGGCAAACAAACTTGTGTTGATTAAATTAGTATCAAATAGCTTGCTCAATCATTTGAATAGGATTATTTGTCTTCAGAAAAGATTCTTCTGAGAAAAGTCAATGGAGAAAGGGAAATGACACTAGTAAAATGGTCACAAATTCAACTATCTAAAAAACAAGGCTGGTTGGGAGTGGTAAACTTGATAATAAAAACTTTAACATTATTATTATTCAAATGCCGGGGAGATATGCGAAAGATTGGCCACTGAGAAAGAAAGTGATCATTTCTTGCAATCTACAACCGATTTACAATATGCAGTACTTGCATTTATAATCATTATCATTTCGGTAATCTATTTATTTGCGCACTAATGCAATGATATTATTGTCATTCTATATCTCAATATTATTATGCTCCTTCTTTTGAAAAAATAACTAATAGTTATTTTATTTAATACGTTATATTTTTATTTAAAATTGATTTGATTTCTTTAGGTAATTATCTTATATGATATCTTTATTTTATGGTTCTTTCTTTGTGATTCAAGATTTTATGGTGTTGAAACCTTAATGTATGTCAACATATGAAATTCATTCACAAATTTCAAGTAAAAAAATGTATAAAAATTAATTTCAACTTATTAATTCTTTATTTCTCGTGTATAATATATCTCATTTTTAAAATTAATCTTGATCACATAAATACAATCCAATGCTTAAAAATTTACGCACATTTTCATATAAAAAATTCATTATTACCTAAATCATATATATATAGACACACACACACAGAGAATAACTAATGTATATGAGGGGGAGAGGAGTCAATCTTGGTCATTAGATATTATATGAATGGTTAAGATTAGAACATAAAAATCATTTGAATTCTTAAGTGATCTTAGATCTCTCTCTTCCTTCGATATATGAGGTATTGACGTAAACCCCTATGTACTAAATTATTTTATATTAAATTCCTAAGATAATTTTACTATATAATATATTATTACATAATTTTGCTTCAATTCTCCGAGCAAGTGAACTGGATTCCCTCTTATGTTCCATGTGGTACATTTATCAGGTTGCGCTCATAATATTTTACACACTAATTTTCAACATTCATGTAGCGGGTATTGGGATGTAGTTAGTATTAACTGTTATTACCAGCAATAGTTAGTTAGATGATTTGTTAACTTAACTATGGTTAGTTTGTATAATTAGACGGTTAGCTATGGTTAAAAAGTTGTTAGATCACAGATACAAACACAAACACACAGCTTCCAGCAATAATGAATTTCAATGAGCATTATTCAGTTTCATTAATAGCGGGTTTTACAAGGATATATTGATTTTGTTTATTTCTCCTTTTATTTCAGGCTTCAATTACAACGAAATAGCCTTTGCTAATGATCATAGTATTCTTCCAAATGTTATTTGAAACCATAGAGTCCACAATATTTGCCTTATTTGAAGTTAGAGATGAGAGGGCATGGTTACTGAAGCTTGATATGGGGTTGGTTTCTGTTGTATACCAGGCAATAATCGTTCCTAGTTGTTTTGCTTGGCATAGGGTGTCCATTAGGTAATGTCAACCCATGAACCCACAAGTTTTTTCCAAACTCAACCTGTAAAATTAATGCGAAGTTGGGATGGGTTGAAAAATCTCTAACCTATAAGAAATTTCAACACAATAAAGTTCATCGCGATCATAACATAGGAATTAATTTAAGAATGGAAGCCTCTTTACGCGACAAATTAGTTCATCGTAATCATAACCAATTTTTTCTCAATCCCCCTTGTCTTCTTCTGCATAGGCAACAAATTAAAACTTGACACGTTATTGTAATTAGCTTCCTAGAAAATTTGGTGCTTGTGGTCCCTAATATAGTTGTTTGTTTGGGCAATAGGAGCAAACGTGATCCGCTACCTACTTTTGACATGGTGTGTCCGAAGAGCAGGACCTCTGTTTTGTGCTATGTTCAAGCACCGTTATCATGGGTCCAATCTTTTTGGGGAATGATTTTTACCTTGGAAGGTAAAGTTTTACAACTATTTAACCTCATTTAAATTACACTAGCTGATTTATGGAGACAACCTAGTACCATTATTTATGGAGACAGTCTAGTACATAATCTAGTAAAAAAAAAAATGCCACATTCACATTGTGGTACCATTATTTATACCATATGTTTTTCACCCCCTCTCTATTACATTAACCAACAAATTAAATTTGACATGAATGTTGTGCAGCTTGATTGGTGCGCTTCTAATTGCGATAGGATTTTAGGTTGTGATGTGAGGAAAGGCCACAGAAGAGAAAAAGGTTGAGAGGGATTGAAAACTTGGAGTCATCAATGTGTCATAATGTTCCTCTTTTACAAAACGAGTCGTAACAAGAGGCTGCAATGTGTGACATATATATATATATAAACTACACATCATTTTACTTGGTTCATTTCAGCGGCTGGAAATTGAAAACATGTAAATGTAACCTATCATCTGGGAAATGATGTTATGAGAAAACGGGGTGTTAGTGTGAAATAATACATTGCAAAGGACTCAAGTGAAAGGGATTTTGCTACCCTAAATACTTGGACAGGTTAAGATACGTTAAGACACGACAACTATTTTGAACAACTTTTTGATCAACCATGGTGAGGTAATCAAGCTGCAAAATTTGGAACAATCTTCAATAGTACAACATACAGTGTATTGCACAGAAAAATTTGTGTATGATCAAGAAATATATAGTTAATCACTATTCACTAGAAGAAGAAATAGATGCTCCAAAGATAGACATGAGGAAAACCTAATCCAGGGCTTTCATTCAAAGCGCACTGCCATGTTTTGCGTCAAAAACTCTATATATGTGATTGTGTGTTCAGTTTATCTAAGAACTCAGAAGACTGATTCATTTAAATAAGTAAACCAAAAATGCAGTTACTTACACAGATTAAAAACAAAAAGATTTACAATACTTAAGAAGGCCGAAGAAACCAGAGGAAAATTACACAATCTTGAAGGAAATTTTAAATTATTCTTCATCTAATTCCTTCTACCCTTATTTTTTTTGTTCGAAACCTTAACCCATCCATCATCAGCTTCACCAGCAACCTCTGGCAGAGGCCCATTAACTGGCATGTTCACTGAATTCTTGTTTGATTCAGATTTTGGAATGTCCAAGTTCATGTTTGAAGAACTGTCATGCCGAAAAACGTTTTCATCATTTTCACCACCTTCCTCATCATCATCTTCATCACCATTCACAACCTAGCACATGAATTTCTAACTGTTACTTATAGCACATACGTAAACAAGGGGAAGTGTTCAGCCAAACATTCTCAGTAAAACATGTAAAAGGAATTGGCAAGTACCGTCATCTAGTCTTCCATTAGGAAATAAACAGAAAATAATAACTTAATCTTCCTCGCTCCAACACTTTTATACAATAGGACACACCAAAATCATGCATCAAATCAAGTAATACCTAAATGTCCCTCCCTCCTAGAATACCAATCATGTCGAACACGGAAAAGCTAAATCAATCATATATAACCCTGTAAGTTGATATTATGAATATAACTATAATACAGCGAAGTTCCATTCAAAAATATCATGCTTTCATTTTACCTGTGCTACATGAGGATGAGCAGCTTGCTTAAGGCTGGCCTCCCTGAGAATCTCAATAGACTTAAAGTTTCCTTCTAAGAATTCTTCGTGCATAACCATTAGACTTTCAGCTACCTAAATCAGTACACAATCATGAAAATGAAATGAAAATGAATATGGAAAATAAGAACAAGTGAACATTACACATACAAACATATTCTAGAAACAAGTCACTAACACTGGCATATACAAAACTTGAATTCTATATGAAAAAAGTTTCATCAATTGATACGGCGTGGATATTGGCACCAAATTTGAATTTAAACTTTGTTTCTAATAAATATAACCAAAACAGTATATAGATGGGGTACATAACCTTTTATTTTTTTCTTCTTAAATATAAATCTAAAAACAGGCTTTAAAAATAAAATAGCAATATATGATATGCTCATGAAAATTTGTAAATAATGATATTTTGATTCCAAAACTAAAGACAGTAACTAGTACCATGAATCATGCTTAAGAAGGATAAAACCTCAGGGCAGTACAGTAAATTAAGAATAATAGCTACCTATAACCATGCATATACTTATTAGAAACGATATCAACAAAGTTCAATAACAAACAATTACTAATGCCAACAATTTGAGCTCAACAAATGCAAAAACGAAAGATAAAGGAAAAAAAAAAAGGAAGAGAGAAGCGCACCTCCTCAATGCTTCCATCCTCAACCTCGACATTGAGAGAAATCATGCCTTCATCGAGTATGCTTTCCAAGTCATCAATATAAAGTGGCTCTAGGTATCACAGACAAACAAAAATCAGGAAGATAAAAGAAGCAATTTACATGGATGCAACAACAGCTGAAAAATTAGGTTTGACGCAATTATCGCATCATCAGAAGCTCAGTCACATTTAGAAATGTAACCAATTACACACACACACACAGTGAAATGGTTGAGATTAGTATGATATACCTTTGGTTTGAGTGAACCAGGAGAGCACATCGGCGGCAATCTGATCAGCTTTAAGGCGGGAGTCGCGGCCGCCCCATTCGTTCTCGACGGCGGTGCGAAGGGCGGACCACCGATACAGAACCAAACCAATCGCTTCGCTGAAAACTTGGATTGAGTCTCCTTGCAGCCTTCTAGAACCATCCATCTTTCTGTGTCACCACAACCTGCTATGTTATAATATAATTAATCCCTAGCTCTCGTCTAAATGAACAATTAAGAGTGACAGAATGGGGAGAAAACCAATAAATCCAAACTTCTACAACAGCCTTTTTAGGTCACACCGCTAGGATTTAACTAGCCCAATCTCTCGCCCATCTCACTATTATTTTCAAAAGATCCGAGAGATTGAATTTTTCGTAAAAGGTAGTCTCAAGCCATTGTAGAATGTAAATCGGAATTGTTCAATGTGTAGCAGATTGCATATGCTTTTAAGCAGTGTTATTGTTGTAGTTGTACCTATATAGAGGGAATACTTGTGCAGACTAAACTGAAATTAAGGACACAAGTGACGCGAGTGACGACGCCAACAGAGGACCGTGAAGAACGCGACTGCCCGTGAGAAAGGCGCCCGAGATGGAGGCTCGGTGGCGGCACGAACTGGGTAGCGGAGGTGATTGGTGGCTGAAGGCTCGAGATGGCACGGGGGAAATGGGAAAGGCACAGAACTGAATGAGATGAGGGAAAGAGAACTAGGCCGGTGCTTATTGTTTAATGTAACTTTTTTTTTTTTTCATTAAAGAAATACAAATGGTAAAGTGAAATTTATAAGTCATTAGTTTGCGGAGATTGACTATTGTCACTTTCTTTTATCTATTGACACGCATTTTTCATTATTTTTATGTTAATAATCCTAAAACACTGTTTCATTAAAAGTTGTATTAATTTTTTTTTATCCATTTCCACTTTATATTGTAAATGTATAATTAATAATTATACTAAATAATACAATATTAAATAAAAAAAGAGTAATTATTTTTAATTTAACAAATTTTTAATAACATCAACCTATTAAATCAAGCCCATATAGTTATACTAATCTTTTTTATGCTTCAAAATTGTTAATAAAAAGTTGGCACTTAGGCCTTACAAAGAGAGAATGACAGGCGTCGCCCAGAAGCACGAGTACACCTTGGAGGAGGCTAAACCCACAACTGCGGCAGAACTAGTTCCTGACTTGCTCGCTTCACCAAAGAGTTTGCTACAAATCTGGACTCTTGCTGTCCCACAATGCATGAGCAACCTGCATATTCTGATGCTCCCTCATGTTAGAACGGATGCTACTCACCAGGCTTGTAAAAAGATGAAAGTAAGATGCTCCCTGCCAAAAGAGAATTGGAATGACAGAGAACCTGATGCATCTCGCACACTCAACTGTAATCCCACCTCCATATATAGCCTTAAAGTCAACATAGAGGACTTCCTACTGTGAATTCCCAACAGCCCCCGAAAAACATAGCTAGGATCCACCTCCCACTCACATCCTGGACCATCTTCGTGTCAATCATGGCTAACGCTAGCTGCCATCTACATTCAACTTTATCACCCCCATAGGCATAATAAAATTCCACCCAAGCAACATAGGGATATATAGCCCACATGTGTTCACTTCTCACAACGCGCTACAGATATGACCACATGTTCTTGATCTATCTTGGCTACAAAAGTGAAGGGTTCCCAAGTGACTCCCTCAAGGAAAGTCGTGCATCGAGCTCTCCATAACCACAAACACGTACGCCACCAGGAACTCTGTCACACAGTCCCCACTAGCATGTCGAAGCAGTCAATCCTTCACCAAAACGACACCACATGAGTACAATCTCACAAGAAATGCTCCATTGGGCAACCACACCACGAGCATGATGGATCCACCGACAAGTGTCAACTCCTACAGAATGCATTCGTCGGCAAAGCTTCATGAAAAATTTCCAGTAGGAAAACGTATCAACAAAATTTCACCGAAAAAGAACGACCAACAAACTAATCAAACAAATGAATAATCAAACTCAAAAAGATAAATCCCACGTTAATCAAAACTGTGGACAAGATGTTGCACTTGACATAAATAAATAAACGCTTCATTAAAATCAAAATGCCTAGCGGCACTTACATCATAATCCAACAGAAATCTTATTATTAACCAAATTTATTGAAATCAATGTTAGCTAGCCACACTCGCTTTTTCTTCCATTGAAAGTAGTCATTATAAGCATGTGCTGTTGGAAAATGTTAAGTATTTCAAAAGTTCTAGTCTCACATTGGTTAGCACTCAATCTTTCTAAGTGTTTATATATCTTTGTTGTTGTTATAATTGTAAAAAGGCAGTTGGGTTGGCGCGCATGAGCCCAAGTCATGTAGGCTCGTCAAAGTACAAATCGATGGATTTGCCCCCTTGGACGCATGATAAATAGCGTCCCAGTCTTTTTGCAAAATTATTTTTGAACTATTGCAGCTTACCAATTTGATTGGTCACCTCCACCACCATCCAAGAATTAATTTCCACTAACCTTGGAAAATTACAGATTTTTTTTCCTATAAAAACCAACCATGTTTTCGCATTAGACACACCTCCAACATTCTCTCCTTCCTCCTTTCCCTGGGCAAATTAATTCTCGCCAGTTTTGTAACCCAGATATTGATCTGTAACACCCGAATAATACTCTCGAGGACAACGAATTTGTACAAGATAGTGATCCTCCTTCCATTCGTTCAAGTCAAACCAGTTGACCAACGTGCCTTTCTACTGGAAGCTGCAATCGTATTTGGTGGTGCCCCAAATGTTCGGCCTGAACGTCCATTCAAACGTTTGGGTCGCAGCCTCACAACTCCTAGATCTCGGTCTTTCCTCTTCGAGCAATGAACGGTCAGATCTTCGTAATTGTTGGACAAATCATTCACGATTACCTAGCTTACCCACTTTCACCCAAATCAAATTCGAAAAACCAATCCCTTCACCCATAGCTTTTTTTTTTTATCATAGGAAACTACAATTTTGAATAGATATTGCTTAGTTCCTTGTACATAAAGAAAAATAAATGAAAAAAAAATTGGAAGCAAAAAGGACAAAATAAAATCACCATGTCTCTAGTTTCAACAACCTAAATCTCCATCCTCACTCACTTTCTTGGTTCAAGTAAAGAGAGCCTTCACACCTTAAACTAATCTTAATCTAATAACTACCGACGACATATTTCACTACTTTGAAAAGTGACCAAACCATTTATCATAAGCTTGCAAATGCGGAAACGTCGCACAATATGCCCCCACAAGATCAATTCCCTTCACCCACAATAAACAAAATCGAAACCCAAATTCACTCACAATTATAATCAAACATTTAGAGTTCAATACCATAAATGCCAACCTTAACACATAACAGCATCAACAAAAAAATTGCATGATTAGTTAATATGACCTAGGACCCATTTCAAGACCCAATTGAAGGTTCAAGTGAAGAAAGGATTGAAGGCAGTGTGGACCAAGTGCAAGCAGAGGCCCAAGTTGCTAAAAGGATCAAAAGAGTTACAAAGCTTCTTATGTGGGCTAAAGATTATAATATGTACCTGGCCCATTTAGTAAATTACGGTTGTAAGTGGACCTATTGTGATGACCCATGTCTTTAGAAGGGCGTTGCAACAACGCAGAGCGCTGCAGCAACACGGAGCACTGCAACGACACGAAGGTTCCAAAAACCCTAGCACCATAGTAGCAACTTAAGAGGAGGAGGGCAGCTTAAGAGGAGGAGACCCTCCTCCTCCTATAAATACAACCCCCCAAGCAGAGCTACAATTGCTAATTCCTTTAAAGCTTTTAAGGTTCCACCCAGTGCTGAAACTTTTTTGCTTAGTTATTTTCTTATGGGGATGTAACGTCTTCACTTATGATAAGTAGTTAGTCTTTTAAGGGTGGCTTAGGGTAGTACACCCTGGAGCCACCACTTTGGTAGTGGTAATGCCGCGGTGATGCCGATTCGCAGTAGCGATGCCAATTCGCTATCGTGACACCTTTCAGTAGTGTTATTTTGCCAATTTATCATAGTGTGGTGTTTGTTGGCCAATTTAGGTGTCAATGCTATGCCGCTCGGAGCTTCCAGTTCCAGTGCTCCCCAGTCTCAGGCCATTCCAAGTGAATGGAGGTCTCGATGCGTCGATGGTATGCCGCATTAGTGGTCCGTCAATCAAGTCAATTATGCCAGCATATTTTATTAGTTATTTAATTGTTTAATCATTTTAGTTATTCAATATCTAGGTTAATTAAATGCTTATATACTTAGTAATCACATGTTAGGCCTAAGTAGAGACTTATATACATGTTATGCATTATTAAATGAATATATGTTCATATGCTTAGAACTATTTGGTTAGCCTTAAGTGACTTCTATGGCATGACAGTAGGATAACAGACTTTTCATAATGAGTAGACATAGAATATAAAATGTTGGTAATTAATTGCAGTAATTAGGCTATAGTTAGATCACCCATGATAATTAAAGCATCATAATCAGTTATGCATGAGAACCCTAGGATAGTAGACTTACATTTCAACAGTATCAATATTTATTATAATTCAATTATTGGCATAGTTCAACGCATTTGGTAAGTCCCATATATGGGTTCAACGTACCCATAGTGATTTCAGTATACCTTATGAGTTCCAGTGCACTCAGACCACTAGGATTTATCTTGGTGAAGCAAGGTTGAGCTTGCACTCCCTTGTAAGATTGTGATGTATCTCTCCTTGACCCCTTAGTTGGAGGGCAGACAATGTTACACGGTTACTATATCAATTTCCTTTTTAGTATCAATGCTTACAAAACATTTACATATGTTATGTGGAATTATCTCAATCATCTAGTATTTATCTTCAGTTTTAGATATATGTTTATGTTATGTGTTCAGTACATGTTATGTAAGTGGTACCATGGTACCCACCATTGAGTTGACAACTCACTCCTTTGTCATGTTATTTTTTAGATACAGTTGAGGAGTGTGATAACGTGCCCTCGTCCAGTAGTAGTGATGTCCAGCGTCAGTGGTGAGTTCCGTTTTGCAATGGGATATACCGTCTTTTAAATTTATTAGTATGCTCCATATGACTTGGATAGGATTATGCATTATCAAACATTAGGATCATCATCATCATTATTATTATTAGTTTGATTATCAGATATTATGTAATTTAGATAGTTAGTATTTATCTTATATAAATCAATTATTAAATAAGTATCACGCATGTACAATAGTTGAGGCCACAAAAAAGCTTCCGTAGGGACAATATACCTATGTGCAGTCACGCCCAAGTTTGGGGCGTGACACCTATCTAGGTATTTAAGCACATTGTGCATAAGGATTAGGCAAAGAAAGATAATTGTGAAATTTGAGTCCCTCTATACTCAACAGAGCAGGCGATGTAACCTCCGCCCTCAGTTTTCCTTATTGATTTATTACATATTGTACAACATTCATCTACTCTATTATAATTGAGATTAATTCTACACAAATCTCTATCATTATTTTTACAACATAAGATTTAGAGTTGAAAAAACTCAAGCAAGAAAATATGGTATGAATTCAAAGCCTTAATTCATGTCACAATTCCCCTTCTCAGATCTAAAATCCCACCCTTCATTTCACACACACCTTTACTTTCATCTTCATCAATTCTCTGTCAGATTCTTAAAGCATAGTTGGTTATGAGCTTCATTAGATCTAATTTTTCTTCTTGCCTCAGAGCTTTCTTGCACCAACGAAGATTGTTCATGCCCTTGCTGTGGCGTTTACCTTGATCTGCAACACTTGAGGTTCTCTAGCTTTGTTCATTGCCGAAACATTTCTCTCTGTTGGCGATGATATTATCTTCGTTGTCAAATTCGGAGGTGGTGGTGGATACATTAAAGGTTAAGCCTAAGTAGAGTTAAAATACATGTATGGTTTACACTATATCTTATTAGCAGGTAGTTAAAATCTTGGTAGGTATTGATGTGAATTTTGTAGCACTAGCAAGTGCACTAGTTTGTACAAGTAATAAGAGTGAGTATTAAAACTCAGATTGTCGAACCCACGAGGTTAATATTACATGTTTGATTTTAATTAATCAATTACTAAATTGAATTGATAGAAAGGAGGTTGAAGATATAACAACAAGCATAATATATAAAATAAACAAAAGATAAGAAAAGCAAGAGAATAGAAGAACACTAGGGTTAATGACTCACCACTAGGGTTAATAACTCACCTACTCTAGACTCAGGTGGATTCATAGACAAAACCACACAACTGTCCTAATGCAACTATTAAATAGTTATCAATTGATCTTAATTATTGGTCAGGGTTCTTATCATAATTATAAACCTTTCTCAAGGTCAAGCAATTTCTACTCCTAGACCAAATATGTGATGGACTGCGATGAAGAGCCCGTCGCAAGGGCCCAAGATAGTTTCAGAGACACGCTGCAATGCATATAGCACAATCCAATGCGTTGGCAGCAGTGAGGAGTTGCAACGCGCTACTGTTGATTAGAAACCCTAATCTGCACCCCTTGGGCTAAAAGATGTCCCGACCCACCCTTTTGGGCACCTCTCCGCCTATATATAGAGCTTTTTCTCTCCTTTTCAACTCGCTCAGAGCCTCAGACTCCTTTCCTCTCTAGAACGGAGTTCTCTCTCAATTTATTCCTCTCTCTCTCTTGTGAAGACACAATGTCTTCACCTAGGGTAGGTAGCCAGTCCTTTTTAGAATGGCCTAGGGCATTAGGCCATGGCGCCACTACTTTAGTAGTGGTGACCCTATGGCAGTCTACGATCACTTTAGCTATGCTGGATCGCTCTAGCGATGTCAGATCGCTACTGTAAAGCCTACAATTATGTTTTCCTTATGGTTTTCTGATGGTGTGGTGTTTATAGACCTTCTAAGTGCCAACACTATGCTGCTTGGAGCTCCCAGTGCCACTGATCCTCAGTTCCACGACATTCCAGGTAAGTGGAGGTCTTGGCGCGTTGAAAGTTCCACTCGGGTGGTCCGTCAATAGAGTCAATTGTGAATCATAACATGTTTATATATATATATATATATATACACACACACACGCTTATTAGTTGACAATTGCCATGCTTACATGATATATTATATTATGATATGTTTATGCTATGATAAGGCAGATACTTAAGACTATATGCATGATATACCTTATAACTTTTTGGTTAGGATTACATAACAGACCTTAATAAATACTCTGGTTAAGGAATGAGCCCTAACTAAGGGAAGGTTCTAGCAAGACAAGACTCGGTACTTAAGTTGTCCATTGTGACACACCTCTCTTACCTGGAAATCTTTCCTTAAGTATGGGACCTCAGTCCTTGATCCCAGACAAGGAAATAAGACTAAACTAACTAGGATATCCCTATCATAATTTGTAAACTTAGGCCCTAAAAACTCGGGTAACCAAGCTAGCTCACCTAAAAGACTTTACAAATAGTAGATCTTAGGATAGGTGACTTAGAATAGTACAAGGTCAACGACCTAGTAGATCAAACTCAATAGTAGATAGCTTTGAGTGCCAGGCTCCTCAAATTATGGCATGCGTGCCCTTCTAGATTTAGATTACATGAGCATCAGGCTCTTCAAATTAGGGTATACGTACCCTCACATGTATCTAGGTTGCGCATACCAGAACCACCCGGATTTATGCTGGTGAAGCAAGGTCGAGCCAAGGTTCCCTTGAAATCGAGGATCGAGAGACATCTCTCCCCGTGCCCCTTCGCTAGGGAGGCAGGCATACACTGCATAGATTAGATTTACTTGTCATCAATTTATTCAAATTTACTTTATAGCAGTTTATTCAGATTTACTTTTTAACAGTTTTATCATGTTTACTTTACAACAGTTTATTCATATTTACTTCAGCATCTATGTTTTATTTATCATTTAGTATATGTATATTTAAATGCCATTGAGCACTTTAGTATTCCTTCTCTTAAATTGCATACAAAACAAGGGTTCAATTAATGTGTGATCAAGCAACTAAAGCATTAAGATCGGTGACAGAAATTTAAGAAACATCAATTGACACTGAATAATAAACTTAAGAAACAACAATTGACACTAAATATTAAATTGAATTAAAATGACATTATCTAAAGAGGTTACATCAATTCCTTAGCAAGGGACTTAGTACATATAAAAGAAGAAAAGAACAAGTGAAAAGAAGAGAAGAAAGACATAGAAAACAACACCATTAATGACAAACAGTGGTAGACAACGAGTAGGGGAGCAGAGCTCTCGTGTACACCCCAGCAGCGACGCTCTGGCCCCAGTTAGCACCTCTAGGGTTACCTCTTCTTCAAATTTAATTTCCCTCTTTCTTTGTGGTCATTTGGGTTGTATTTATAGAGTTTGGACTCAGAAATTAGGTTAAAAAAATGTTGAAATTCGAATTTTTTTACAATACTGCACAACGATAGTAAGGAAGCCATAACTTGTACTATGTATATCTGAGTGAGCCTATCCAAGTCTCTATTAAAGATAGAATAAATATCTACAACTTTGTAATTGGAGCCAAGTTAAGATTAATCCTCCAACAAGGTGAACAATTCGTGACAAAGTTAGTATAAAAAAAACTTCAGCATATCTTTTATCATCCAAATCTTCTATTCAAATCTTTTCTTTAATCTTATCTTTTATCTTCTTCCAATCTTCAATGGCCCTCTCATGATTTGTTTTCCTAAAATTCAAATAAAAACTAAAAAAAAAGAGATAAAACCAATAAAATTTAAATAATTCTATTAAATGCGATCTATCCTAATTTATGTCTAAAAATAAATAAAAATTTATTAAAAATACTTAAAAAATAAATTAAGAATACACTCAAATTAGAGAATTATAATTAAGGTATATTAAAGGTTTCAAAAATACTTGAAAATTAATGTCACAAGCATAACTCTTTCAACAATCAGACACCAAAAATGGATAGAAAAAGCTATTTTGACAATGAAGGTGCTCACTATGGAAGAAAATAGAAAGGTTTGCTAAAGAAGCTTTGGTGTAAAAAGATCCATTTGCCCCTCAAGTTTCAATTTTTGTTCCTTTGCCCTTCTTTACTAGGACAACGCAAGAGAAATACGTAATTTTCTCTTTGAGCAAGAGAGACATCGAAACAAATTTTGGTTATTTAAAAAAGAATGTAGATTTTTTTTTAGTGTACCGTGAAACAAAGACTATATTTTTTTTCAGGGTTGCCAAATTCTATCTATCTCATCGGCCTAGTAATAACTATCTTTTTAAAAGGAAAAAATTATCCACAAATATCTATTATATTAGGATTTTAAGGTATTTTTTTTTAGTTTTATCCTTATTTATATTCTCCCACGTACTTGTCGGTGTTTCATAATTTTCTAAATATTCATAAGGAAAGTTTGTTAAACATATGTAAATCTTTTGTATAATATGTAATAGTAATGATTCCTTAATCTATTTGTAAAAACCTTAAAAGTCATATATTAGTGGATAAAGAAAGTAATTATTACTTTGTAGGTATATTCATAATCTATGTATATGGACACATTTGTGTTTAAATACATAGATTTATGAATGTAGTGAAAATAGTACTTATACGAGATATAGGGAGCATAATACTACATTCTTTCTCAAATAACTACTTAATTTAAGTTATGCAAAAATATTAAGAAAATGAAGATTTGTAACTATGTTCATTGTTCGAAGATTATCGATATTAAGCATCTTTCATTTTGAAGACCAACATTATCAGTGTTATAGTTTGAAGAATGTATTATACTTCTTTTCACAATAAATTTGAATATCTTATTCACCTATAAGACCCTTATAAACAAAAATCTCACAAAGAAAAACAAACACAACCATAAAAAGGAAAATAACACAATACAAAGGAGAAAAAAACTACTAGCTTAAAAGGGAATAAATGTACCACAAAGGAAAACGAAAACACAAAAGAAATTCTAAGTAACAAAAAAATGTGGCGGAACTGCCACAAAAAAAAACGATGGCATCCCTCTCTCTACACTCACAAAAGAAGAGAGAAGAATGAGAGAAAAGAGAAAAATAAAGATTAGGGTTTTCCCTCCCTATTATTGTCATTTAATTAATGCTAATATATTAAGAAAAAATAATTGATATCATCAAGATTTTGGAAATAGACAAAAAAATTGTGAAAATTAAAATGATAAGAGAAACAATTATTTAAAAATGAATGTAATCTTAAGAGAGTTTGTAAGAATTTTTTTTCCTTGCTCTAGATTTAATGATTATTATTAATGTTTTTAATTAGATGGTTATGTGACACATGCAGTTGACTGTTCTATTAGCATGCAGTTGACCATTTTCATCAGCTTCTATTGAAGTGGATGACGTCATCTCTTAGTTTGAACATTTATTGGGTCAAACTGAGTTTGGCTTTGTTGAACCCCACAAGACATAGCATGAAGTGTTAAGTACATTAACTTAGTTACTTAGACATGGCTAATGTAGTTATGTTGATGGAAGATGGATCTTGAACTGTTTGTACTTAAGTTTGTAACTGAAAGCTTTAATGAGATCCATGGTACTTAACTTATGTAATTGTGATTTTATTTTTATATAGAACAAAAGTTCATGATGAGCAAATTAAATCTAAAAATATTTAAAAAAATATATAATTAACGATTTGTAATTTTGCTTTTTGTTAAAAGATTATTACTGTCTACATTAAGTTATAAGATGTCATTTTATGAGCGCATTGCACGAATTATTTCTTAATTAAATTTTATTAGAAATAATTTCAATTTTTAAGAATATTTTTCATAAACTAGCAATTTTACTTTATTATTTTTTTCGCCAATATTACGTTACAATTCTAGATTTATAAATATAATATTATAGTTATGTAGTTAATATTACTAATTGTTTTGCTTTTTTAGTAATATTTATATTTTAATATTCTTGCTTGTTTAAGTTTAATATTTTACTATTTTCTTCAAAATTAGCATAATATTTATGTAAAGTGTAGTATTTATTTTTACTAAAATTAAACCAAATTACTGATCTTCAATATGCAGTACTTGCATTTATAATCATTATCATTTCATTAATCTATTTATTTGCGCACTAATGCAATGATATTGTTGTCTTTCTATATCTCAATATTATTCTACTCCTTCTTTTGAAAAATAGAAAATCTTTATTTTATATAGCACTTTATGTTTTTATTTAAAATTAAATTGATTTCTTAAGGTAATTATCTTATATGATTCTTTATTTTATGGTTCTTTCTTTATTTGAATGATTGAATTCATTAAAAAATTTAAAGTAAAAAAAGAAATGTATCAGAATTAATTTTAGCTCATTAATTCTTTATTTCTAATGTATAATATATTTCACTTTTTAGATTTAATCTTAATCACGTAAATACAATCCAATAGCTAAAAATTTACTCTACGTTATCACATAAAAAATTCATTCTTACCTAAATCATCCCCCTCTCTCTATATATAATACTTTATAATATATTATACTAAATTATTTTATATTAAATTCGTAAGATAATTTTTCTATATAATATGTTATTATATAATTAATACCTTCTATAACCAATACTAATACTTTATCATTTTAAAATTTTTTAGTCTATTTTTTTTTTAAAAATAAACTAACACGTATTGAATGATATTATTAAATGCCTATTATGACCATATTTTTATATTCATAGATTATTTATTAGACAATGAATACTAGCTGTTGGTAGATATTGACATGTGAAACTGTAAATTTTGACGAAACTGCACATTTTGACTATTCAACCATGTACTTTAGTGGTTATTCAAACTATATTTTAATAGTTTACTTCATGTATACAATTGTTTGAGAAGATTAACAATATTCTTGTACTCACTATGTGAGTAAGTACGTAGTAGGCTTCCCTTTGACTTCCAAAATGATGTCACACCTACCAACGAAGTCAATGCCACATGGCAACAACTTTCTTCTCTTTATTTTTTTTAACTTTTTAAACCAGGAGAAAAAGAATTAGTAAAAAAATGCACATATATATTATACACAAAATACACATGAATTGTCTATTGTGTCAAGTGTTTATTCAAAAATTGTTAAGCGTTTATCACTTTGTACATTTTTTGTTTTAATCCTTTTTTTTTTTTCTGCAAGTCCTCCTCACCCTTGCTTCACGTTTGATTTAATCCGAATTTTGATTTTGATTCTCTTGTTAGGATTTGGCTTTTCGGCTGTGCTATTTGCAGCTCTGATTGAAATTCTTGTAAGTTCATTTGATTTCAATGTTTTCAACTCATTGTTTTCACTATTTTCTTCTTTTAATTTGTTCGCGTTAATTTCTTTGTAGTACAAAATTCGCAATTAATATAATAGTTACAATCATCTAATTAATTCACCGCTATTTTTAATTTTAGTTGTTTGGCGAATCGTTGCGACTTTTCTTATTCTTTACTATTATTCTTTATAATTGATAATCACTCAAAATTCTAGTGAAGAGAAGAGCAAAGCCGAATACAACTTTAAGCTATCAATATATGCATACTAGTTAATTAGCCTCATCTGTTCATCTTGTCAATATTTTTTTTTTTGTACTTCATCTTCATCTTGTTAATTTAATTAGTCTTTAGAAAGCTACAATTTTGATGGTGAAATTAAGATCAGATAGTTCTTCTTAATGCAGTTAATTTGAATCATGTGTGACAATATGCTGAATGTATATACTTTTGTCATCAATTTCTCTAATTGCCTTGGTTTGAAATATTGTACGAAATTAATTTTGTGGAATGAAGCTCTGCAGGGTATAACCCCATAATGACAAGTGAAGGTGGTAAGAAACTAACAAGAAATGATGCCTTGGAATATCTCAAGGCAGTGAAGGATGCATTTCAAGACAAGAGGGAAAAATATGATTATTTTTTGCATGTCATGAAGGATTACAAGGATCAAAGGTTAGTTTTGATCATATATACTCTTCCCTTTCCTGACTCTAAGCAATTTTTTTTTCTTACCACAAGGTTGGTATGGGGATAAAAATGATAGAGAAAATTTGCATCATAAATTAGATTTATCTGTCAAATAATTGTCCACTGTAGCGATTATGAATAAACACAAATGTATTATTTTTGATAATTATAAAACCTCGTTTATATGAAACTTTAAAAAGGTTTATCTGTAAAATGACACGCTAAATTAGCCCATTTTTTTTTATTTTGTGATTTTTTCCTCTTTAACCATTTATAATAGATTGTCCCCATTGGGGAAAAAAATTATGAAACTTAAGGAACAAGGTCTCATTATTTTAAGCATTCTTACAAAAAAAAAAAATTCTCATACTTTTACCTTGTGTCAGACACACCCTAGTGTCGTGTTTTGTTGGGAGGAGAATCTTGATTTTGTTAACGAAAATTAATTTGTTTTTTGTCTTTCTCTAATTTGCAGAATTGATACAGAGGGTGTGGTAGCAATAGTAAAAGAGCTGTTTAAAGGACACAGTGATCTAATTATGGGACTTAACACCTTCTTGCCCCATGGTCATGAAATCATGCTTCCATTGGACAGTACTGAACAGCCTCCTCCTAAGAGGGTCACTGTTGGATACGAAGAAGCATCAAATTTTGTGAGCAAGGTTAAGGTAACAACATATAATTGTATAACTATTGAACATGCAAAGTGTACGTATATCGTACAAGTACAGTATCTAAACGTGCACATACATACATGATACAAGTATNTATATATATATATATATATATATATATATATATAATATTTTTTCCCTCTTGAGTCTGACCAAAGCGTTATTTAATTAATTTAATGTAGAATCGGTTTCAAGGGGATGTTGGTGTTTACATGGCCTTTATAGACGCAATGAACAAGTTGGGAGAGGGGAAAAAGTCTCTCACCGAGGCTTACCATGAGGTATCACTATATAATCATGTTTATTATTTTTTCTCCCACATATGTATGAGACAAATGGACCCTTAAACGTGGACAACAAATGTTTCTCTCAGTTGAGATTTAAATTATAGTCCATCACGTTCTAGTAAATTAATCTTTTATTGTTAAACTAAATTTCAATTGATATAATATTATTCATGTTATATATATTATGCAAATTTGTTAATGACAGTATAAAAACAATGCATAGAAATTAATTAAACTTTATTTTTAAGTGATAGTTTTGAGACTCGTTTTGATATATTTTTAATTATAATTGGACTTGTCCAGGTGGCTGCACTTCTCCAGGGTCATGCTGATTTGCTTCAAGAGTTGGCTCTCTTTTTTCCGGGTCCTTCAGGTGCAGCAGCCTCTGCTTAATTAATATATCATAGCACTAGATTAAGTGCTTTAACAACTCTGTTAAACTGTGAAAATTATATGTATTTACATTATAAATTTCTGTACTTCTCAAATATATATCTAATTAAACATTGTATATACCTTGGGGGAAGAAAGCAAAAATAAATTAGAGATTAGTGCCGAAAACGATTTTTGTCATGCTTATATGTTTGTCTAGTTGTCCACAACAAACGAATTGTTGGTTGAGTAATTTTTGAGGAATGCTTGAGATGGTTTAAGATCTTTCCCTTGACATAAGACGTTGAGGTAGTACAATTTCACCAGGAATAGTGGAATAAGGAGTAGGGCTCAATTTGTTTTGAAAGATACAATTATCATCCAACAGTTATGTTATTTGAACGAAGGGATAGATACTTTGTTATATTTTTTACAACGCATTATCAGATTTATTAGTTATATGGCGAGTACCATGATGTGTTATGTAGAGATAGTAAAATATTTACACATTTTTATATGTTTAAGTATCATTTTTTATCATCAAATTAGTTCTTAATTTTTTTTTTACTTTGAGTGCATGCTACTATGTGTAGGAACTTTAGGGCATTCCAACAACTTTAAATAATGTCCTAAACGTTAAGAAACTAAATTGATGCCCAAAATCTTTAAAGGAGTAATTTCATGTTGTATATACTTTTTTAAGGCTTAATTTAGATGTTTACTTGTAATTTGTAAATAAGTCACTTGTGCTAGGGAACATGCCAGTCAAGCTTGACCAAGTAATTATTCGGTCAAAACATTGAGTCATTGATTGAAGCAAAATATCACTTATAAATTAAGATTTGAGTAAAAGCAATAAAATGGCATAAACAATTAACAATTTGACATAATTTTAAAAAAAATGTACACTTTTATTTATATATATTATTTGTAGCAATGATTACATATTAATCAAATACATTTAAATTATAAAAAAATACAACTAAAATAAATATATATTTTAATTTTTTGATAAATTATACTAACATCTCTTGAGAGATTAAATGAACTTAAATCAACCTCTCATCTAATTGTATTTTTCATATTTTTACAATCAATAGACTTTATAACTCTCCTAATCCTTTTTTATGCCACTTCACAATCTCTCTTTGGTCATATCAGATTGATCTTGGATGAAATATTGTTACAACTTTTCAATCTCTCACAATTTCAGATTTGGCATGCCCTACAACCAATAAAGTGTAACGAGGTGAATTTGTGAAGCTTGGATTAGGGAAATAATAGAACAATTGGGAGTATTTTCTGCATTCTCTTGTCTTTTGAATTACAAAAGAATAGGATAAAGATGGAAAAGTAGAGAAGAAATCCTAAGAGAGAGAGGGTAGGATAGCCTAAACCAAATTTTCCATACCCATGTAATCCCCTTCCTCTCCTATTTATAATAAAATTGGCTCCACTAATTGGACCAATTTCTAATTGGGCTTTTATTTACCTAGGCCCGTTACATAAAGCCATCAAAATAGGGTACTTGTTTAAGAGTAAGGTTGAAATTTTTAATAAATCGAATACAATCAAATCGTTTCACTTATATTTATTTTGGTGTCGATTGAATAACTAATATCAAGACTTTATTATTAGGAGCCTGACTAATTTGCCGCAACCCTTTTGAAGGTCCACGTATGAGAATATGGATCTAACATTCTCAAAACTCGAACTCAAAACTACTAATTAATTAATGAGTCTAGGCAAATCGCTACCTTAATCAACCTCACTTTACTTTTTATTTTTCTAAACAAGGGGATTCGTTTGCTAAACTTTTTTTTTTCATTGATATTCTATAATTTTTGACAAGATATTCTATAGTTACAGTTAACATAAATATTAATTTTTCCTCTCTATATCTTTGTAAGAATATCCAAATGATGCCAGCTTCCACAACTAAATTACTGATAATTAATTTTTTTTATTTTATAAAATGACTACTATTTTTTAGCAAATATTATAAGGGGTCGTTTGTTTCGAGGTACAAAATTTTATTATCGAGAACCAAAATTTATGGGAATGTAATGCTCATGCATGTTATTATCAGGTATCCTAAAAAACTTGTTTGTTTCAGAATTAAAATTATTGGAAATATTTCTTTTAAAGATTTTCAAGAATAAACTATAAAAATGTTTGTTTAATATTACATATTATTAGGAATATGTATGTTAATTATCAAAATACCCTTAACAAGTTTAATTATATTATTATTTAATTTTTTAAAATAAAATTACACATCTAAAAAATAAAAAATAAACAATTATAAATTTGCAATTTTTTTAAACTGGTACCAGACAACATAAAACTTGAAATTAATTTTTAAAATATTATTCAACTCATCTAAATTAATTAAATAAAATGCTGAATGATAAAATGAAGTGAAAATAACTTTTACGTCGTTGTTAAAAAAGATAGTTAATATCCATATAAACATAACAAAAGGCATAAAACAAATTGTACACAAAAAAGTAAAACGTACCTACAATGAAAAGCGCACAATGAATCATTCACTCAAAGGGATCATAGTCAACAGCAAACTTCCATAAACACTATGCTAAATCTAAGTGGTTCAAAGAGTATGGTAATTAGTCTTTCTTTTTATATTAATTTTATTCCCAAAATATGGGATTAAAATATTTCCAAACCCTTGACATGGAAATAAAAACTTGTAAATAAAACTTACGAAAATGCTTTATTCTCAAAAATAAATTTTTATTAATTAAAATAAACATAAAAATAAAATATTTTTAAGTTAACATTTTTAAAAACATTTAAATATATCTTAAAACAAACGTCACACCGCAAATCATATCATAATGCAATAAAGCTTTTCCTTTTTGGGTCAAAGAAAAGTAATATTATTCTATTCAAACAAATAACAAATCACAGAACCAGCCCAAAAAAAAACAGAAGAAAACTTATCAAAATCACACGAAGCAAAAAACATCGGGCCCAAACCCTAATCTGCTAAAACCAATCCCTAATTTTAAATCAAGTAATCCTCACAGCTTTTCTGTCAATTGACCAATATACCCTCCATCATCTTCCATCTAAACGTGACGCCCAAGATGCCACTAACATATAATTATGATTAGCCCTAATTTCATTTCACCAAAAAACTAAACCTTAAAAACTAAACAAAAAGAAAAAGTAAAACCAGAGAAAGAATTTACGTCAAAATTTGCATAGCCCCCCAAGCCTAATTTCTCCATCTATTAGGTAAGACTACTTAAAAGAAAATTAATATGGTCTCAATAATTTTTATATCTCAAAATAAAAGAAACACATAAAACATATCTCAGAATAAATTATAAACTATTTTTTACACCTTTATAAAGGTGGGACTCGACTGACATGAGAGGAAAACCAAACAATACCTAAGATATACGGGAAGAAGGTGTTTGTGTGCGTTGCACAATTATAATATCCTAAGATACACAAAAATAAATATGTAATTTAAATATAAATATAAATATAAATATAAATATACACATATCTCACAATGTGAGCTCTCTATTCTCCACCTTCACCCTTTGTAGTTTGTACATTTTTTTCACCTATTCTTTCTTCCTATTCCTCTTGTCTGCCCAGAAAATATAAGAGACGAAAAATTAATTTGTAAATTCTCTCAGTTTTGAAAGTGAGAACAAGAAACTTTGCTGCAAAACTTGTGCGTTCTTCTCTCTGTTACCATCCATCAAAGAGGTCCTGATTGTTTCCACAATCATATATATATATATTAAAAAAGAAAAACTGTTTCACAAAGCTTCAATGTTTGTTTATTTTTAAATTGTTTTTCTTATCTATCTGATTTTTTTTTCTTCTTCTCTGTTGAAGAAAGGCTTGGTGTGGAAGGGGACTCTGCAGTTCGTAGCACTTCACAATCACTCTGTAAATTAATTTCTCTCTTTATTTTATTTGGTTCATATGAATCTTTTCTCTTACGTGCTGCGGCAAATCTCACCACGTTGCTTTGCATTGAAGTAATGCAAATTTTGCTTTTTGCTAGGATTATCTTTTCGTCTCTTGTTGTTGGGGGGGGGGGGTGATCTGTGTCTGCAATTTGGGGTCCGGAAATTGTTGCTCTTGTTTGATGACTCTCTGAAATTTTCCTTCTGGTTAGATCTGCTTTTTGGTGTTTTGCTTTTTTCCTTCGAATGTGCAAGTTGGGTTTTCTGTGATATTCTCTGCTTTGTCTTTGAGTTTGAAGGCATGGCTTTGGATGTGTTTGTTTTCAGAGATGAAGAGGTCTAGAGATGATGCTTACATGAGTTCTCAACTCAAACGGCCCATGGTCTCTTCTAAAGGAGAACCGTAAGTTCAACTTTTTTCTTTTCCTAATGTTGTATTCAATTTCTTGATTCATGGATTTTTTCTGTTGGTATTTCGCATCTGTTGTTCGGGTTTAGTCTTTGGTGAAGCTTCAAACCTAATGCTTTTCAGTTTATTTTATATTTTATGTTTGACTTGGTGAGATAGATCAGATGTTTCTCATGCTAATTTGTGTTTGAGTATTGTTGATAATGTGCTGAATTATTGCCACCAATTTCTCAAGTGGTCTAATTGAAATTTTGTGGAATGAAGCTCGGGGCAACCCCAGGCTATGAGCAGCGGAGGCGGTGGCGGCAGTGGTGGTGGTGGCAGCGGTGGTCAGAAACTGACCACAAAGCACGCATTAGCATATCTCAAGGCTGTAAAGGATATGTTTCACGATAAGAAGGAAAAGTATGATGAGTTTTTGGAAGTCATGAAGGATTTCAAGGCTCAAAGGTTTGTTCATTTTACACCGCATTCGTACATTCTTCACCCGCTCCAAGCATTTTTTCATGGATGTGGAAATATTGTATTAGATTAGGGTTGAAGGTCTTGATTTTGTTGGCGGAAATTGATTTGTTTCTTTTGTTCATATAGAATTGATACAACGGGGGTCATAGCAAGAGTGAAGGAGCTGTTTAAAGGGAATAGAGATCTAATTTTGGGGTTTAACACCTTCTTGCCAAAGGGATATGAAATCACACTTCCATTTGATGATGAACAACCTCAGCAGAAGAAACCTGTTGAATTTGGAGAAGCTATAAATTTTGTGGGCAAGATTAAGGTGAAATTTTTGTAAATTTGAAGCATTTTATGTTTTCCTTCCCAAGTCCCAAGACATATGTGTAAACAAAAACAATCTATTGTTGCATCTTGGTGAAAGTTCTTATACTCGATAGCAAATTCAACGCAGGATGGACAATTTAACTTTTGAGTCTGATTGGATTCTTTTATTGCAGAGTCGATTTCAAGGCGATGATCTTGTTTATAAGTCATTTCTTGATATACTGAATATGTACAGAAAGGAAACCAAGTCTATCTCCGAGGTTTACGAGGAGGTTCGTGTTGTCTATGTCTATGTTATGATGTTGCTGTCAGGCAAATTTATTATATTGGTCTATCTTTCTTGTCATTTTTGTCCCTCTGGTGCTTGTGATTCTTTAAGACACTCATTTTAATCATATATTGGGTTTCTATAGGTTGCTGCACTTTTCCAAAACCATGAAGATCTTCTTGAGGAGTTTACTCATTTTCTTCCTGATAATTCAGTAACAGCTTCTACTCATTATGCTCCTGCTCGAAATTCTATGCTACGTGATAGGAGCTCTGCAATGGCAACTGTGAGGCAAATGCATGTTGACAAGGTTTATCTTTCTGCATATTATTTTGTCCCCGTGATTTTGTAGTTGCTCATCAAGCTAAGATTTCTCCTATCTCTATGCCAGAGAGAAAGAATCGTGGCTTCACATGGTGATCGTGACCGTAGTGTTGACCGTCCTGATCTAGAACTTGACAGAGGTTTGATGAGGGTTGATAAGGAGCAGAGGAGGCGTGTTGAGAAGGAAAAGGATTATCGAGAGGAGAGAGATAGGAGAGAATGGGAAAGGGATGATAGAAATTATGATCATGATGGTAGTCGAGACCGTGTATCCCACAAGCCAAAATCCAGTCCCAAGGATGGAGACTCAGCGCCAATGTCATCTGCTTGTGAGGATAAAAGTTCTTTGAAAAGTAAGTTTGTTAATACTTTTGATTTCTACTTTTGATCAGAAATCTATGTACAAACGTATCCAGAATTCTTTTTACCTTCCCAAGCAAATTTTTTGAACTTATTACGTGCAATGTTTAAACAGTTGAAACATATACTAAAATCTCTTATCATATCATGTTCACATGGGGAGAAATTAAATTGAAAAAAGAAAAAATCATTAACACTTGAAAAGTCATTATTTAATGAAATAAATCAGTACACACGTGCGTGCACACACACACACACATATAATATTGTTGATTGGATGATCATAATTGAGAAATGCTGTGTATTTTGCATTTATGACCTAGGCTCTTAGGATATATGAAGTTGTTTCCATGCTATACTTATAAGAAGAAAAATCCTTTTTCCAATTTGTTAGTTTGTGTTCTATTCTTTGTTGGATAGTACTTTGAAGTACTTATTTTCCTTTTGTGGTTTGTTTGTTAACTTAAAATTTTTGTCATCTCAGGTATGTGTAGTCGAGTAGTTGGTTTCCTTGAAAAAGTCAAGGAGAGATTACAAACACCTGAGGATTACCAGGAGTTTTTGAAGTGCCTACATATCTATAGCAGGGAAATAATTACCCGACAAGAATTACAATCATTGGTATGGTTTATAGTTTTATACATAGAAATTTCCTCAGCTGCGATACTGGTTTTGTTGTCATATCCTGTCAGTATGGTTGAATTATAAGCAAATAAAAAAATTCCTGCACAAAGCTTTTCGTTTTTCCCTTGTTTTTAGCATGGAAGGCATGTGGTATTGTTATAGTGAGAGGAGATAATCACAATGGTTATATCTGGGGTGAGTGGTCAAGATTAACCAACAGGTCAGGTTATTTCTTGCTGACCATTGGATTTTTAGCTATACTAAGTCTTGACCATTTAGTTGACAAAGAGTCGGAGGTTTTTTCTTTTTCTTTTTATTTATATATTTTTTCACACACTCCTATGGTGTACCTACACATTCCTGAAGTATAGCAGAACAATTTTGGCAACTGAATAGTCCCTACATTGTCAAAGAAGATCAATTTTCAGTTCCACAGATTAACTGCAGTACATAATTGGCAAGATTTTATCTAACTGAATTTTCCAATAAACAACAAAGTAACACTGTAATCAGACAACTGATTGATGTGTTTTTGGAAGATCTTTCTGAATACATCCAAGTTCCAACCATCCTCCAAGCTGAAAATCTGAAAAAAGTGAATTTGGTTAAGGAAATGTTGAATAATTTTCAGTAACTTATCTTTCATTGAAGATTGAAGATGGCTGAGGTTTACTCCATTAAGTCCAGAATCAGCTTGACCGGACTGTCATTGTTTTCATCGAGTGAAATTTGTTCTCTTCAAGCATTCCATAATAGCTAACATCTTGTAGCTTCTTCTTCCAGGTGGGTGATTTACTGGGAAAATATCCAGATCTTATTGAGGGATTTGGTGATTTTTTGGCACAATGTGAGAAGAATGGTAATATTCAAACTATTTTTTTTCCCTCTTCCTAAGAAGTCAGTTTTTTCCCCAAATTCTTTCTAATCAAATGCTGTCACACAGAAGGATTTCTTGCTGGCGTCATGAATAAAAGTACGTAACATGATTATCTCTTTTTTGCTATCTTCTAATTGATGGGTCCCCATTATTTTTATGTAGCCTGGGCTCACAAGAACATTTTTGGCTTATTCTTGCCAAAATATCTAACTGTTATGTTATTCATCAGAGTCCTTGTGGAATGAAGGACATGGATCAAAACCAATGAAGGTAGAGGACCGCGATAGAGATCGAGATCGTGATCATGATAAGGAGGAAAGGGTGAAAGAAAGGGAGGGTGAATCTCGGGAAAGGGACAAATCCACTGCAATTGCAAACAGAGATGCTTCAGCTCCGAGGATGTCTCTATATGCCAGCAAGGATAAGTATTTAGCAAAACCTATAAATGAGCTGGACCTTTCTAATTGCGAACGATGCACTCCCAGTTACCGTCTTCTGCCAAAAAATGTGTGGTTGATTTAATTGTCTCTTCATTATTTATCATGTCCTAATGGAAACTCTAGGATGCTCTTGCTGATTGTGCTCTCTATCTGTATCACTTTTGCTCTCACAGTACCCAATACCGATAGCTAGTCAGAGAACAGAACTTGGTGCAGAAGTATTGAATGATCACTGGGTATCTGTCACTTCAGGAAGTGAAGATTATTCCTTTAGCCACATGCGCAAAAATCAGTACGAAGAGTGTTTATTTAGATGTGAAGATGACAGGTTAGAGCTTACCATTGATTTCTATTTTTGACTTACAGCACCCATGTAATTGACCAGTCATAGTTGCTAGATTGTTCTATTTTTTTGTTACATTTGACATCACTAGATTCATTCACAGTTGCACATGTGATTCTCATAATTGACCACTTTGCTGATGTTATTTTAATCTATGCTGGCAGGTTTGAACTTGATATGTTGTTGGAGTCTGTAAATGGGGCCACCAAGCGAGTTGAAGAGCTCTTAGAAAAGATTAATACTAATATGATTAAAGGCGACATTCCAATTTGTATTGAGGAACACTTTACAGGTTTGATCAATGAAATATCTCAAAGCGCATATATTCAGTATGAGGCAATTTCTTGTTATTTTTCATATTCTGATATTATTTTGCGTGTTCTTTTAGCTTTAAATCTTAGGTTGATTGAACGATTATATAGTGACCATGCGCTTGATGTGATGGATACGCTAAGGAAGAATGCATCTCGAGTTTTGCCAGTCATATTGACCCGTTTAAAGCAGAAACATAAAGAGTGGGCAAGGTTCCGTGTTGATTGTAACCCACATTGGGCTAAAGTATGCGCTTTGAACCATCACAAATCACTTGATCACCGTAGCTTCTACTTTAAACAGCAGGATGCAAAAAGCTTGAGTGCTAAAGGTAATAAATGGGTTGCTTCACACTTCACATTCTTGAGTTTATTTATTCGTTCTTCTGATTCCTGCTGTGCATTTTACAGCCCTATTGGCAGAAATCAGAGAAATTAGTGAGAAGAAATGGAAAGATGATGTTCTTCTCTCAATTGCTGCTGGAAATAGACGACCCGTTCTTCCTAACTTGGAATTTGAGTATCCTGATCCGCAGATTCATGAAGATCTGTATCAGCTAATAAAATATTCCTGTGGAGAACTTTGTACAACCGAACAGCTGGATAAAGTTATGAAGATTTGGACAACATTTTTAGAACCCCTGCTTGGTGTTCCTTCTCGACCCCAGGGTCCTGAGGATACAGAAGATGTTGGCAAGGTTAAGAATAATTCTCCCAAAAGTGGCACTGCAAGTGTTGCCGATGGTGGTGATAGTCTTGGTGTTGGTGCTACTCCTAAGAATTTAAACACTAATAAAAATGGGGATGATATTGTTCCATTAGAGCAATCAAATTCTTGCAAAGAATGGCAAAGAAATGGGGATAGTGGGGTTAAAGAGGATAATTGTCTTGACTCAGATCATTGTGCACACAAGACTGAAACTTTGAGCAGTAGTACACAGCAGGGTAAAATGCATAGGAGTGCATCATCCATGCCTGATGAAGTATCAAGGGTCAATAAACTGGATCATTCCATTGAGTGGTCAGTGAATGCTAATGTCTCACTGGCCTCTGGAATGGAGCAAAGTAATGGAAGAACCAATGTAGATAATGTATCAGGTTTGTAATATGATTGAAGAATGATGACACTAGATGCTTATCTTAAATAATTCATCATTAAATCTCTTTAGGATTATTATTATTATTAGTAGTAGTAGTGGTAGCAAGAGTTGTATCCTGTTAAGTGTGTAGTACTACACTAGTCTTAGAATATTGTGGTAAATAGGCGTATTAGTTTAGTGTTTATCACATGTCATAGCACCACATCATCATAACATTATTCTTAGCCCTATTTCTTTCCTGTCTCCTCTCTTTTTCCTATAATTTCAACATTTACTATACCATATATCATATATACTTGGTCATTATTGTTTCCTTTGATTTTTCACTGTTACTTGCTGATATCAATGGAACTCTGAGATATCTTTTTTTCCTGCAAGGACTTACGGCATCTCCATCTAGACCTGCCAATGTTCCTGGCGAGGGAGGGCTTGATTTTCTTTCATCAGAGGTATGGCTTAACTCCTTCAGCTTATGATGATTATCTGGAAACATGTTGGCTCAAATCATGCATCTTGTAGCATGTGGATGGTTTATCATCTGTATGATTATCTTTCTACTATGAATTTGATCTTCATATTTAATTTATACTAATGTTACGCCAATGTTGGCTTTTCAAAAGACTTTCAAGAGCACCACATCCTTTCTACTTGGATTTACAGATCTATCTCACCATGCTGCTGAAGGTCTCAGTAAAACTCATGGTGTAGATATACTCAGCATCTAGTCAGGCTTGCATCCCAGTTTTTTCTTTACATTTGAACTCTCTTTTCATGAGACTACAGGCCATGGAAGTATTATATGAAAATTAATCATATATTATTGGTTTGGTTAAATGTTAATATGCTTGTCATTTTAAGAATAGTAATTTCTGAACTTCGGAGTAGATGAATCAAGAATACCTATTTGGGCTCAATGTATTTCTCTTCCTTCTTCGTTGTTATTGGTCTTGTCAGACTTGCACACACTGTTTATATTATTGGACTGCACATTATTGGCCGTAATGCCGTAATTTTTTTCTTCTTTTTATCATGATTTAGGGTGCTGATTCTACAAGACCTGTTACATACTCAAATGGGGCCATCACTGAAGGCCCCAAAGTTCACAGATACCAAGAAGAATCAGTTGGACACTTCAAAAGTGAAAGAGAAGAGGGTGAGTTATCTCCCAATGGAGACTTTGAAGAGGATAACTTTGCAGTTTATGGAGATGTTGGTATGGAGGCAGTTATCAAAGGGAAGGATGGAGGCGCAAGTCGACAACACCAAAATAGGCACGGGGAAGAAGTTTGCGGTGAAGCTGGAGGAGAAAATGATGTTGATAATGTGGGTGAAGAAAGTCCTCATAGGTCATTGGAGGACAGTGACAATGCTTCAGAAAATGGTGATGGTTCTAGAAGCGAGTCTGCTGATGGTGAGGACTGTTCTCGAGAAGAACATGAGGGGGATGGGGATCATGAACACAGTAACAAGGCTGAGAGTGAAGGTGAGGCTGAAGGAATAGCTAATGCCAATGATGTTGAAGGAGATGGTACCCCATTGCCATTCTCAGAATGCGAAACTGTAAAGCCTCTGGCAAAACACGTTCCACCAGTGTTGCATGAGAAGGAAAAGAATGTTCGAGTTTTCTATGGAAATGATTCCTTTTATGTGTTGTTTAGACTTCATCAGGTACAAACACCTCTATTTACCTATTTGTCTGTATTTATGATGATTATGGTTGCAGACCTACCAGAGGTTTCAGAGCTTATTATTGTGTTCCTTATCCGGCATTTACTTTTTTCTAATGTGACAGATATTGTATGAGAGGATGCACTCAGCAAAGATTAACTCATCACCTGCTCAAAGGAAGTGGAGGGCTTCAAATGATACAAGCTTTACTGATCAATATGGCAGGTGATATTTCAATGAAATATTACATTCTATTGCAAATTGGAAGGTATATCATACATGTCTGTGCAAGACTGAGAGTGCCTTTTATGCTACAGGTTTATGAATTCCCTATACAATTTACTGGATGGTTCTTCTGACAATACAAAATTTGAGGATGACTGTCGAGCTATAATTGGAACTCAATCATATCTTTTATTCACATTAGACAAGCTGATATATAAGCTTGTTAAACAGGTAACAGGCACAAATCCCTCTTTTTCTCTACCTTTTCCATACCATTTCATCTTCTTTCTGATCCCAAAAATGTGCTCTTTTTTGTTGCAGCTTCAAGCAGTTGTTGATGATGAGATGGATAGCAAGCTTCTTCAACTATATGCATATGAGAAATCAAGAAAACCTGGAAGATTTCTCGATACAGTTTATCATGATAATGCTCGCGTTCTTAATGATGAGAATATATATCGAATTGAATGTGTAAGTTTTTATTTTTCTACTTCTCTTCTTGGATCAGCTTTAGAATAGTTCTTTTGTGTTGGGTGTTTAACTGTGGAATGAAATTTTAAATGTAAAGTTTTGCACGTTCTATAACTTAGTTCTATTTTATACTCATTGCAGTCACCTGCACCTACCCGTTTGTCTATTCAACTGATGGACTATAGACATGATAAGCCAGAAGTGACTGCTGTGTCAATGGACCCAAATTTCTCAGCCTATCTGCACGACGACTTCCTTTCTGTTGTCCCTGACCAAAATGAGAAGTCAGGAATTTTCTTGAAGAGGTATTTAACTGGTGCCATTTCATGCCAATGCTTAGGTAACATTTGTATTTATTTTGGTTTATTATGTTTGCAGGAATAAACGCAAATATGCCTCTAGTGATGAATTTTCTAACCAGGCCATGGATGGACTTCAAGTTACCAATGGTCTGGAGTGTAAGATAGCTTGCAGTTCTTCCAAGGTATCTTGTCATATAGGCCAGCAAGGCATTTGATTAGAGTTTCATGTCTGTTCGAGTTGTGTTTCTGAATTCCGTTCTGTGTTGTCCTTGGAATGCATTGTGTGTTGTTAGGTTTCGTATGTTTTAGATACTGAAGACTATTTAATTCGAACAAGGAAAAGGAGAACCTTGCATCAGAACAATTCATGCCATGAAAAGGTCGAGTCTTCAGACATTCGTTCAATCAGAGCCCAACGGTTCCACAAGTTGTTGTCCATCACATAATGCTATCCACTTTGAGCTGGATATGGTAAAGTGATATTCCTTTTCATCAGACTCTAATAGTTGATTACTTGATTTACCCTGATTTCTAGGTGTGAATTTTAGACACTTCTATCCACATTGATGACTCTAGGGTACTAGGCAACACATTCTTGGAAGTGAGCGGAGGAAATGGTTCATGTGACGTCCCTTTCTTCATCAATGCATAACCTTATGCTAATCATTGAAGTCAAAATGCAACTAATTTATCTGAGTCTTTGTAAGCAAATAATCTAATATTTACTGTTTTGTTGTCCTTTTTTGAAGCATTTTTGGTCGTGCATCGTCGGCAAAGGCGCCAGATGAAGATGACATTCCGTCCAAGGAGTTGATCAAAGGATGGCTTTTTTTGTTCTGATAGTTAACTTTCTTGCATTCTTCAGATGGTCCGCTTATACCAGCAATATAGGCATACAGAAGAAGTGGCACGGAGAATTGTTGTATACCTGTAACATGGTGGTGGCTGATGAGTCACGATTATGTAAATAGAGTTTAATTTGTGATTTAACTAGGGGCATTTTCTTTCCATTCATCCATATTTTTGTTATCTTAAATAAGTTACAAAATTTTTCGCACCCTTTAGGTAGCTACTACCCTTTCTTGAGCATAAAATTGATATTATATTATATTATATAGTATACTCGGTGGCTGCAATTGGCCTCCACATTCAAATACGCAGTTGTACTTTTATTTTTTGAATGGATAATTTCAAGTGAATTTTTTATCATGTGTTGTTAAGTGTGATTTTTTTATCATTAATTTCTTTGTTACTTATGTTATGTATGAGGTTTATCTCATTGATTAATGGTAAAAGATCACAATTGATAACACAACAAGAAATTCAATTTGAGTTTTTTTTTAACACCCCAAGTTAATGCGCATACTTTTGCTACGTATTTGAATGGAAGATGAAAGCAAAGGTATTTTTTTTAAGGGAGAGTTATAAAAATATTTTTAGAATTAATGTGAAAAAATAGTTTATCGTCTTCTTTTTATTTTTATTTTTATTTAAAACCCTTTACAAGTTCAAAAGAGACTTTGTTTGATGTTTTTTTCCCCTCTCCAAAGGTAAATATTTCATTGCAAAATACAAAGCATTACAAGCGGGGTACAAAGACCAAAGCAGACAATTAAGTGAGATATCCCAGAGATGCTAAATAGACTTAGCAACAAGCTATATAATGAGGCTATAGAGAGACGAGAGACATACTAAGACACTTGTATTCATCTATTAGGAGGAGGTTGTTAGAAACAATCTCTTGGGAAGTTGCAATTTTGTTCTAAAAAATTCTAGCATTCCTAGCAAGTCATATTCTCCCAATAGTAAAAAACATAACCTTGAGAGACAACGGGGGAAAGAGAGCCTTTTTCTGACATTCAACTAGATCAAAAACAAGGAGCTTGAGCCTAGTTAATGTCAACATTGAGCTAGCTAAGACCATTCCAAATTTGAATATTATGAGGACAATATATGATACAATGGGAGACAGACTCGACTCCAGTTAGACACCTTGGGCATTGATCGTTAAGGTGAAGAATTCTCGCTTTCAATTTTTGTTTGACTGGTAGTCCTTCATGAGCAGGCTTCTAGATTAAAGTTCTAATCTTCGATAGGACTTTAAGCGACCATATGGATTCCCAAAGCTATTTGGGGGAGAAAATGCAAGGGCCCCATGTTAAGTGGGCATAAAGAAAGTCAAAAGATGTAGTGTACCTTGTCTGAACTGAATACTCACCATTTAACTCATGTTTCTAAACAAGTTTATCATCCTCTTGCTAAATGGGGGTGCAGAGGATCTCCTGAGCTATCTCAACACAAAACGAGGATGAGATTAATTCAGAGTTTCAATTTCCATCTATGCCAATCAGCTAACTTACTAACTAGAGATTTTGATTTGTGCATGCCCCAAGAAGAATAGTATGCGGATATTCTTGGAAAAGCCAAGGATTGGTATGGATGTTGATTTTGTATCTTCTCCTAATTGACCTCTTAGTACATTTTTCTAGAACTTTTCTGCCTTCCAATATGCTACGCCAGGCCTAGGAAGGGTTGTGATCAATGCCAATAATGAGGAAATTCCCTGGCGGAAATATATACCCTTGAACACCTTGTAAAAGAGAAAGTGTTCTTTGTGAAATAATTGCCAAGCCTACTTTCCCAAGAGAGCCAAGTTAAAAGCTTTTAGGTCTTTGAAACTCAAACCACCTTCACCTTTCTTCTTACATTGTGTGTCCCATTTTATTTATTCCATGTGTCCCATTTTATTTATTCCATGTGTCATCATACTATGTAATTTGCAACCTATTTAGGAGAGTATCACTACTAGAAAAACACTCTCTACCAGCGGATAAAGGCAGATTATGATAAAATATCGGTAGTGCATTACGGTCCGAGGATCTCTCTGAGTGTTTATTGGGAAGGAGCTTGTTTAGGTCAGATCTTTCTGTGGACCATGGGGTACGAATTCCTGAATGGGCCTTTAGGGCCCAGTCCATAACAATTATATACCTTCCAAGCATCATACATATGCCTTATTTCCTCATCAGGAATAATTGTCCAATACGACGCAGGACGATCATACAACCTCTTGATTATCTCAGTCAGCTTTGTAACACCCTAGCTTAGCAGCTTATGCTTAAGTCATAATCTGCGTCTGCTAAGTTGTTATCCGCTGTGTGGGCATACTAATAGTCCCTACTTTATTTCGAAAATAATTAAGATATATGAAAATAAGGACCCGTTTTTTTTTCGAACATAAATTGCTTTTACGCGTCAAAGTAGAGCCATATGTGTGAACTATCATAAGTCCCGTATAGTCTTATAACAGATAAATACGGCGTCGTCTGTCATACCTGTGCATATGGAATCAGTAAAGTAAACAGTACCAAGTGGGTCCAATCACACAACTACACATGTCAGATAATAGAAACCATATACATATCATAGAGTTATACATATGACTTACATTGTACCAATACATCAGAAGAAGTCTGCTAAAATTAGAACTACTACATACACTACCAAAAAGACGTATCTCGCAATACATATCCAAATAAGTCGGCTAGCAAAAGATGTCGCTCCTGACGACAGGGACTGTAGGACTGGGCTGGTCAACACTCGGGCTCATCGTCACTGGGCTCCTCCTCTGGATCCTCCTCTGGATCCTCCTCCTCGTCCACCGTCTCCGGCTCGTCCTCTTCGCATATCGGCTCCGGCTCGTCCTCCTCGTATATCGGCATCAGCTCGTCCTCCTCGTACATCGGCATCGGCTCGTCCTCCTCCTCCTCCAAAAAGTCCTCCTCGGATGAAGAAGGCTCAGGCTCCGGGACGTCTGGCGGATCTCGGGGACCGGTGGAAGGGCCAGCCTCGCTAT
>QANU01092061.1:0-10881 GCA_003254905.1 Nissolia schottii | reverse complement strand
CGGGCGATGTTGCTAGAGGAAATAATGCAGGAAATAAAGGAGGTGCGCGCTGATTTGCAAAAACTGCAGGAACCCATAGCTACATCTGGTGGGTACCAGGAGAACATCTTCCCGGATAATGAGGTTGTGTGCGGACCCCCACCACTTGATATCATTGATGATGATGAGTCTTCAAAGGTTTCGGTAGAAGAGTCACACCAACTCGTCACTCGTGATGATGAGTCTGACACAGAGGTGGTGTTTGAGGAACCACAACCGGAGGAAGAAGCACATATCACTTGTGCTATTCCTAGTGTGGTAGAGGTGCTGGTTGAGCCTGTCATTCTGCCTAAATTCCCCTTGTCTAATCCATTACTCCCATCATCCCCTCTCCTAGCCTGTCAGTTACCACCACTCGAGCTGGTCCTTAAGGCACATGTCCCTCTCCTTGGACCATGTGAGTATTGTAACATCCCGCTTTTTCACGGTACGGATAATTAGCGTAATAAATAATTATAAGTTAATTAGGGAGGCGAGAAAATTAAATTATTACCTTTAATCAGTTAAAATGGAGGTTTCGTGACCCAACGAATTTTTCAGAGATCTAAGATGATTTTCGAACCAATCGGGAATTTTTCCGGATACCGGGAGTACCCGTAAAATACACTAATAAAATAATAATTCCCCAAATATTTCCACTGGACTCAACTACTAACAAGGGAAAATTAGTAGAGCGCGAGGGTATGTCCGGATTATTTTTCAGACATCCGCACGTGAAGTACCGGGATTGCGAACGACAAAATGCAATCAAGCATGATCAAAATTAGACTGACAGGATCATGTTTATCCATAATAGATATTTATATATAATAATCCTAATGAATAGTAATAATAATAATATAATAGTAACAATATATGATATATATAATATAACAATTATAATTATATAATATATGTATATATGTTCAGGCGGTGGGGGGCCTTTATATTCACCCCCCTGACGCTCTTTTTCATTTCTCTTGGAAGCACAATTGCTTCGTTTCTTTTTCTTTGTTCCCTTGACGCCGAACTCTTTCTTTTCTTTGCCATTTGTTTTCTTTGCTTCCCTTTACCCCCTGACGCCTAATCCCTTTCTTTTCATTGTTTTTATTTGTTTCTTTTGCTTCCTTTTCTTTGTTTCTTTATTGTCCCTTTTCTTTTCCCATTTATTTCATTTTCTTTCTTCCTTCCGTGAAGCTTATGCTTCGTTGCTTCTCTTTTCTTTCTTCGTTTTGTTTTCTTTCTTTGTTTTCCCGGTTCCATTTGTGTACTGCTGTGATGCTGTCGAACATCGGAAAAATAGCAAGATCATCATGGAAGCGCTCAGGAAAATTTTCTTCTTCACTTCTACCGTTTCCAAACTGGATTTAGAGGTGGGTAGTCCGAACACCCTTGTTTATGGGATTTTTAACTGTATGTTATGTATGTATTTTTGAGTAGGAAAAATTAGAAATATTATGGGAAAAATAGGGAGTTAATGATGCTTGAGGGATTTGTAGAAATATTGAGGTTAGGAAAATATAACTGTGCTGGCTGGAACTGTGTAGGAAGTCTTAGTAACCACTGAGAGAAGAAATTATATTTTTGGGATGCTGTGACCTTCCCGCGGAGCAGCCGAGCACAGAACGACTTCCCCTACACTTCTTCCTCACCGGACAGCTCCCCCACAGGTGGGTAACTCTAGTTCCTCAGCTATTGATGGTGGATGCTTGACTATGTAATTCTGTGTGTGTGTATGTTTCTTTACACATATGTTTATGTATGTTAGCATTTATGTTAAGGCTTAGGAAGATGATTCTGAAGGGTCCTGTGACCTGGACTAGATAGGTTTATTATGTATGGAATATGTGTAAAAGCCAGTTATTATGTTATGCATAAGCATTAAGCATGTTTATTCTGTTATGCATAAATATATGAAAGGTGCACTCTGATTATTCTGCTATGTATGAGAATGTGTAAGATATTATGCTGTTGTGAATTATGCTGCTGCTATGTTATTACTGTCAAAAGAACGCTCGAGACGGCTATGTATGTATGCGAACTGTTAACAAGCACGAGAATGTAGTAAACAAGAGTAGTTCCCCTATCACATAGTAATGTAGATAAAGCCGTTCAGAACTTAGGCCAGATAATAAACAGTAGGATATTTAGCAAAGCATGTTCACTTAGAGATCTCTGAGCGGCCTGAAGTCTGACCTAATCTGGATACGAGACTCGGGAACTCAAGTTATTCCACTGAGAACCTACCGTTCTCACTCCCATTACCTTATGACTTCAGGTACTGATGATGAGTCCTACTTTGAGGGTGCTGATGAGCCGCCAGCAGAACCATGAGCGGCCATGACAGGAGATGGACTGGATAGCTAGATGTCAGGATTTTTGCCTAGGGCACAACCCTTGTATTTTGATGTATTCTGATGTTATGTACTCTGGGTCATGTNTCTTTATTTACTTTGAGCTTAAATCCTCCAACCATGGAGGAGTAGTTTCTTAATATCTTGCATGCGGTAACGCTAGATTAAAGATTAATTTGAGGTCTTGCGCTTAATGATTATGCATGAACTGTTCCACCCTTAATTAATGACATAGCGATTGCATGTTAATGGTTAAGGTTAAATCTAAGTTAATGAATCTTGACGATTGTATGATTTATTAAACTAAGATTAAGGAACTTTTGGAGAACTAATCAGATTTGATTAAGGTGTGCAATTTTTGCTTAATTAATATGGGTTTTAATGCTGAGATCTTGGTTTTAATACCTATGTTAACAAATGCTTAAGGGATTGACGATCGTAGTTTCTTAAGTAAATTGCAAATTAGTTAGAGATTTCAACTAATGAACACCATCTCCTTACATGAATAATTAATTGGGAACCGATTAGAATTAATCCTTGATCTATTAACGACGTATGCAGGATATTGTTTTCATCATTGTGTTTTATTCTCGCTTTAATCTCTTTTAAATTCATCAACAAACCCCCCCGATTTACTTAACTATTGATTTGGTTCTAAATTGCTTCTTTGGGAAACGACCTAGGTTAACCCCCTTTACTACGTTTTCGGGGTTTACTTGGTTTATAAATTATTATTTGGTCGCGCACTAAAATCTAACGACGTTTTGGTGAGCGTCATTGTACTACTATGTAATTGTACGTAACATCTATAATATTACATGTGTAACTATTTGTGAATACATGACATGGACCTTTGGTTGCTATGAATGTTGAATATATACCTAATTAATATTAATTAAGTATGCTACGTTACCACTCACAATATATGTTCTGTCGAGAACCAGGCTCATATTTTATACTATGATATGTATAAAGAAAAGTTGAAATTTGGTCCATATTTCTGGGTAACTGTATTTTTAAACTCATAAGCGGGACTACGTGTAACATCCCAGTTTTCCCTTAGCAAAGGTTTCGCCTAGTAAATTCGTGTGTAATTCCTTTAAAGGTTGGAAGCGTAAACTACAGGTGTCCGTTACGCACCGGGACGCCTGTGACTATGTGACTAGGGTGGACAAGTGCCAGATTTAGGGAGGTTAGGCTTTGGAATGTCGAAGGGGAAGAATAAGGCGTATTGAGCAGATGTAGAAATACAAGAAAGTAAAGAGAGGAGTACATGAGAGTCGAGTGAGCAAGGCAGTGGAATAACTAAGTTTAAAGAGGACACATATACATCGTATAAATGGGGTTAAGGACGTAGGTAAGAGTACAACTAGGGTTGGAGGTATAAACATAAATCTAAGAAGGTGGAATAATAATCAAGTTTGACAAGATCAAGTTCGAGGACGGCTGTATAATCCGATTTAGGTTTCACCTAGGGAAGTGTGAAAGGTTGGGCTCTAGAGGACAAAGGAAAGTGTATTGAGCTTGAGAGGGAAGAGATGTTAAGTGTACGAGGGAAGAGAAGAGAAGATGGAATCAAGAGCAATCGAGGATGGAATGGTAACCTTAAGATATTAAGGAGAAAAGGGGAGAATCTACAATAACTAGAAGGACTGTAGAATACCAAAAAGCTTAGAGATAAGAAAAGATGCCCAAAAACGTTGGCAACGCTAGAGACGTCAGGAAAGTAGAAGCTTGAAGCCCGAAGGACACGAGTGTCTGTAGAAATTATTCTGTTTAGTTTCTCAAAATTCTGCTGATACTCAAATGATTCCCCTTGACCTTTAGAATTGGATAGAAAACCTAACATGTCTGCCAGACGGAATTCTGTTCACTTTCGGATGATTCTGCAGACACTAGAACCACTCCATTTAGCATGTAGAATTGAACAGAGAGTTCCAAGTCCCTGGAAATCCAACCGGTACCTGATGAAAGCCTTTTTAACCACTTTCTAAGATCTTGACATAGCTTAGGTTTTGTCACAACTATGCCAAGCTCGTAGAAAGCTTATCTGCGCTTTTGTCGTTCAAATTAAATTTATATATATATCCTACTTTACGGCTTTCAGATTCCAAAGGAATCCGATTGCAGTATAGTCGGGTATAGTCGAATCCACAGAGAGTTGCAAAAATACCGTTCTTGAGTTCGTTCAATTAAACAATGGAGTGAAGGATTTGATAATTTGTTTTACTAAACTAAATAAGTAAATAAACAACATAAAAGTAAATAGGAAACAAATCAGAGGTAGTTCCAGAGCTTGTTGGGAATTTTTAATCACATCATAGTTTCATGCATCCAGTTACTTATTACATAGAACTATCGATTGATTACCCGCCACCAGTTCTTAACTTGTCATCACTTTCGCGCATGACAAGATCACAGGTTCCTTTGTTAAATTGTCACTTTCACACCCAAGCTTTAACAAAGTACGCCAACATTAATCCAGATGTTAAAACGGCTAACCTTAATTCCAGTTATGGCAACAAGATTAGATGAAATGGTTTAGTTTCGACTCTAATGATTGTAACTGTTCGTTCACAACGTTCAAGCCTAGAATCTAGTTAAGCATAATGATGTTGATCTTAACTTGGTTATGATTTAATTAGTACAACTATCGTTCATACAACTAAATCCCAAATCAAGAATCAAAACATTAAACAAGGACTAGCATTAAGTGTAAAACCATTCAAGCAAGTCATAAGGAAAGGATAGATTCATATGCAATAGTTACATGGATACAAGCAAACTACAATAATGACCAAAATCCCAACAAAAAGAGGATTAGGAATCCATCTTACAAGAGTATCTCGGAGGCAAGGTTTAGACACTTACCATGGCACGTACTGACGCTATCATGGCCATGGCTTCGTCGAGCTTCCTCGATCTCCGGCTCCTTCACAAGCCTCGTCTTTGTTCCTAACCTAACCTAAACTACCAAGCTTTAAAAGTACAAAAAGAATAAAGAAGAATGGTGTTTTTGGGGTGGGAGAAGGTGTTTTTGGAGTGGTCTAGGCCTCCCTATTTATAGGCAAAATTTGGGGTCCATCGCTCAGCGGTTTTGGTCCCATCGCTGAGCGATAAGCTCTGAATCGCTGGGCGGCGGCGCGCTATTGCTGAGCGATTGTACTTTTACGCGTCTTCATTAAATGCTTGGCAGCTTTTTGCAGGGCGGTGTTGACGTGGCAGGCAGCGCCAGGCTGGCTCTAGCTAGCGCATTTATTGCACCGGTGCAAGTTGCTTGCCGACCTATGTTCGTTGAGCGATAAGTGTTATACCGCTAAGCGATTTGCTCTTGAGCGCTGAGCGATGTGTAGTTCCTTGCTGAGTGATGCCTCGTCCAGAATCTTCTCTTTTAAGCTCTTTTCCAATTCTGCCCTTTTCTTCCTTTCTTCATGGGATTATTCTTTAATTAGGCTACTTGCATCCATCTTCAAAATATATTAGAAATCCTACAAAATATGGGAAATTAATTAGATAATTTGTTTAAAAATAGAACAGATAAGTGCCATTTTAATATGTCAATTTTGTGTAAATTGGGCACTTATCACTCCCCCTGACTTAAAACCTTGTTTGTCCTCAAACAAGAGGTAGTAGAATTATTTTACAAAAGATCAATGCTTATGAACAATCGGTTAATGCAATGAATTGAAATGTTTCAAACAGTTTCAGCTTTAGACCATGTGAAACGTAGAAGAACCTGAACAAGTCAAATGCACAATTACTTGAATAGCATAAGCAAATCACTCTATCCAATGTCTTTTCCACCAAGGAAAGTATCATTTATCGAACAACGGCCAGTGGGCCAATTTGGGGTGAGTAGTTTCGCTCAATATCCATTGAATTTAACAATTTAAATTTGTTACCTGTCTCACCATTCAATGCATAGTATGGTCATGCAAGGATCACAAAGGACTTTTAAGGGTTGTCATGGGGCTAGGCTTCAAAGAACATTGGTTTTTCTGGGTATACAAAAATTGCAATTAAGAGAGCATTTGAAAACCAACTCCTTTGTTGTCACCTGTTTTCTTTTTCAATGATCTTTTGCTTTTTCATTCTTACCCCTTTTCTCCTGATTTTTCTTTTTCCTCTATCCCCTTTTTCTTTTTCATCTTTTTGTTTTGGGATAGAATGTGTTCTTCTTTTCTTGCTTTTGTTCTTTTTGATTCATCTTTTGTACATCCCCACTTTACTCATCCTTATCTCCCCCTGACTTAGATCTTTGTACATAATCCAATTGGAATGCTCTCTTAAATTCGGATATTAAGGGATAACATTGTTTTTCTTTTTAGGTTCGGGGATTATGAACAAGAATTTTCTCATGTTAGGCTCAACTGGGGTAACAAAGGATGTTCCTAAGTAAGGTCGGTTTTATTTGGCCAAGTGGGTTTAAATTCTAAAGAACAAAATGCCTTGATCATCTCCTATTATTTCCATACAATTATCAAATTCACAGACTCAAACAAATTCAATTGTGCAAAACAATGGTGATTCTCTCTATCTCACTTAGTGTATAGCTCACTCCCTCACATGGCTAGGTTTCATTTCCTTGATTTCAAAACATTTTCAAGGTTATGCTTATGCACACAAGTAGAAATGCATATCAACATGTTCATGGTATCTATGTATGAATCACAAAGTCTATTATGGATACCGAAACAAGTCAATTCATGATATATGTGTTCATGCATCAAACCAAGTAAATAAGCTACTACTTTGTTTTTAAACAAACAAGTCTTAAGTATATACTTATACTACTAAGGAAATTAATTAAGTAAGGTTCTAGAAAATTGAAATACTCCCTGTTCATGGTGAATATCTTGAAGCAGCCTCATTGATGTAGTTTCTCCGTAGTTGTTTAAGCTACTTCATCTTGCTTCAATGTTTTGAGGAGATAGAGGCTCATCCTCCTTGAGGAATCATGCTCTTCGTCCTCTAGAAGTGTGTCTCTCTTTTGATGTTTGTAGGAATTTCATTTGGTTGTTTTTCGGCCTGCAAAAACAATCAAAGAAAATTTCCTTTCTTCCAAGTAGCATTGGAGACATCATGTTTTATTTTGAATCCTTGTTGTAGACAGAATTTCCTACAAGTTGCGGACAGAAATCCCCGCTTAAGTGGACAAAATTTCCCACTTTTTGTGGACAAAATTTCCCACAATGATTTATGGATTCAAAACATCATAAGGTGCTTTTTGAAAAGATTCTTTTCTTAAAAATTTCTTTTCTTTAATAAGAATCCTTTTTCCAATTAACTCTTGTGCACCTTTCTCAAATAATTGCTTAAAAGGTTTAAAAATCTGTCATTAGGTTTAGAATTCAAAAATGCTTCAAGTTTTACTTATTTGAAAAGGATTAGCATTTTTGAAATTTCAAACCTAATTACCAGATTTAAGTAACCTTTATTTCTTTTTCATCATAAAAAATGTTCTTAACACCTTAGATTAATTAACCTTAAAATTAATAAACTACTAAATAATAAAAACTCTCAAACTTCTGGGTTGCCTCCCAGACAACGCTTAGTTTAACGTCTTTAGCTCGACGCCTTTTTCTTTCTAGCTCCCTTCTTCATTATCGGACCTTCTCCCCAGGCAAGAGTCCTTTGGATTTAACTCTGAATTGGTCGTAAATCTTCTTTTCTTCAATTCCGCCATATCATTAGCCAATTGTCCCAATTGTGTCTCCAAGTTCCTAATAGAGGCTTCGTTGTTCTTTTGATTTATCATTGATTGTTGCATAAATTGATTAAACGTTTCCTCTATTTTGGAACTTGAATGCATGGGGGGCTGATTCTGATACGGGCGGGGCAGTTGGTACGACGGTTGCAGAGCTCTGAATGATGGGCCAGCTTCTTGCCTCCATGGCTGTTGAAAATTTTGATTCGGCCCCCGTTGGAAATTGTTCTGATAGGGTGGCCGTGGCTGGTTTTCAAGGAAGTGAACTTCTTCTTCCCTGAAATGACATACACTAGATGGGTGATCGCCATTACAAATTTCACAGAAAAATACCTGTTGCCTTTTTGCGTCACGGGCCTCTCTAATTTGCTTTGGCAACTCACTTAGGGCCTTTTTCACCTCATCTATCTGTTGTTGGAGTTGCTTGTGTTGGGCAAGGATGGCATCATTGGGTCCCAGCTCAAGCACTCCTCCTCTTCTAGGACCTCTGTTGTACTGGCCTTGTTGATCTGTCAAGGCCATGGAATCAATAATGGAGATGGCTTCCTCCGGTGTCTTGGACATGATTTGCCCACCGGCAGCAGCATCAAGCATTAGTTTGTGCTGTTGTTGTAGTCCGCTGCGGAAGATATGGATTTGTGTGCGTGCATCGAACCCATGATTTGGACACTTTCTCAGCATGGATTTGTAGCGTTCCCAGGCTTCACATAGACTTTCTCCAGGAGCCTGCACAAATGTAGCAATAGCAGTTTTCAAATCCATAAATTTAGATTGAGAAAAGTACCTGGCACAAAACTTTTCCTCCAACTAATCCCAATTTGACAATATATTTTGTGGCTGATCCAGCAANAGCAACCACTCCTTGGCTTTTCCAATCAAGGTCAGGGGAAACATCCTTAAAAAGATGGATTCTTCGTCGGCCTCGGACATTCCCGCGGTCTCACAGAGTTCATAGAATTTTGTTAAATGAGCATATGGATCCTCATGATCCAAACCTGCAAAGGGGTTAGCATATAACAATTGAACCAAACCAGGTTGCATCTGAGGTTGTCTTTACGCTCCAGTAGTTCTGCTCATTCTTATAATGTTTCTAGGGGTAAAGTTTACAAAACCCTATTGTCACTGGCTCCAGTTGTGTTGCCAGTTCCAGAATTACCACCAGCTCCAGTTGTTTCGGCCATGGTTTCTTCTTGGTTGGTTGAAGAAGTTGATGATGAAGTTGTCTCTTGCTCTGTTCTTTGTTTGGCTAGTTGTCTTTTCTTCTTTTTCCTATTTCTCCTCGAAGTAGCTTCAATCTCAGGGTCAAACAACAATTGATCTTTTGAAGTTTTACCTCGCAATTGCTAAGAAGAATTCACACTAGCCAAATAAGATTAAAACAAGAGTTCACAAAATAACAAAATAGTTCATGAAATAACGAAAATAAAGACTAAACAATATTTTACAGATATTCACAATTGTTTAACTAAACAAAACTCAAGCTATGGAATTTTTGACGCAACTCCCCGGCAACGGCGCCAAATTTGATGAAAGCCTTTTTAACCACTTTCTAAGATCTTGACATAGCTTAGGTTTTGTCACAACTATGCCAAGCTCGTAGAAAGCTTATCTGCGCTTTTGTCGTTCAAATTAAATTTATATATATATCCTACTTTACGGCTTTCAGATTCCAAAGGAATCCGATTGCAGTATAGTCGGGTATAGTCGAATCCACAGAGAGTTGCAAAAATACCGTTCTTGAGTTCGTTCAATTAAACAATGGAGTGAAGGATTTGATAATTTGTTTTACTAAACTAAATAAGTAAATAAACAACATAAAAGTAAATAGGAAACAAATCAGAGGTAGTTCCGGAGCTTGTTAGGAATTTTTAATCACATCATAGTTTCATGCATCCAGTTACTTATTACATAGAACTATCGATTGATTACCCGCCACCAGTTCTTAACTTGTCATCTGTAACAACCCGACTTTTCTCGTTCTTTAAGACATTGTCTAGAAAAGATGTAAAAAGATAAAATGAGGATAAAGGTGAGATAAAACGGAATAAACTTCTAGGATTGATTTTATTTCTGGAAGATTAGTTAAACATAATTATTCTGCGATTTGGTGACGTCCAGTGACGTCCGGATCGAAATTATGCAGTATTAGAAATTAATTGACTCAATAGGAGTCCGTAAAATATATTAATATGGAAATAAATCAAGAATATGTCAAGTGACATTTTAGAATTCATGAGAGGAATTTTTAGAGCATAACGGTATGTCCGGAATATTTTTAGGACTTCCGTACATAAAGAATTAATGCATAAACATCATCTAAACACACTAAGGGTAAAATGGTAATTTTGGGTGGCCAAGGAAGTGAGAAAAAGGCCACGGCCAGCCCTTCCTCTTCCAAACCCGAATCCATCCCCAAAAATTCTCCTAAGTTTCCATTCTTCCAAAGCTTTCTAAAACCTAAGCTTTCCATAGATTTCTCCAAAGTTTCTCCAAGGTAAAATCATCATCCTTTGCCTATCATCATCTTAAATTCTCCTCAAGACACTCAAGGGAACAAGCTAGCATCAAGGTTAGGGAGTTTACTCAAGAGAAATCCAAGGATTCAAGGTTCTAACCCTAAATCTCCATAATCTAGGGTTTTATGTTCTTTTAACTTAAGAGCTTCAAGCAAGCTTCAAGTTTATATTTCCATCACCATAATTCATTCCTAAGCATCTAAGGAAGGCTAGGAAGAGTTAGGAGTGAGTTTTCATGATATGGTAAGGAGTTGTGCTACCACAAATCCATGGTTGTGCTAATTAG
>QANU01091945.1:1085944-1164285 GCA_003254905.1 Nissolia schottii | reverse complement strand
GGTTACCACGCCTATGCATTGTCGTACGGGGGCAAGCTTAGGTGGGGGTACAATACCAGCCCACTGTCGAGGGGTCCCTAGGGGCACACGGCAGGTGGAAGCCCACCGCAGTAAGGTCAGGACAGTGTCGGCCTATACCGAGGGTGTGAGGTTATTCCGTCATACTAGTGTCAACAGTGGACATTACTATGGTGGGAATAACATCTATTTTGTTATGCTGCTGTATTCTGTTATGCTGCTGTATCCTGTTATGATGCTGTATTCTGTTACGCTGTTATATGCTGCTATGTTCTGGCATGCTGTTTTATTCTGTTATTCTGCTGCATTCTGTTAAACGTGTTATGCTGATGATTCTATTATGTCTGTATTCTGCTAAATTCTGTTATGTCTGTATTCTGCTGAATTCTGTTACGTCTGTCTTGATGATTATGTGATGCACATTCTGGTAATTCTGTTATGCTGAATGCACTTTGATTATATGCTGTTATTCAATTTGATTAAAATGTATAATCTGCTATTATGCCGTACCGTCAACGAGCACGCTCAAGACGGTTTACACGAAATGTTAATCAGCACGAGAATGTAGTAAACAAGAGTAGTTCCCATGTCACATGTTAATGCTGATAAAGCCATTCAGATAGGTCAGATAATAAAGAGTAGGCTGCTTAGTATGTATGTTCACTAGAGATCTCTGAGCGGCCTGAAGTCCGACATAATCTGATGTACGACTCAGGAACTATGGTTATTCCCATGGAGAACCTACCGTTCTCATCCCCACTGTTTTATGACTTCAGGTACCGAAGATGCTTCGTAGTCTGTGAATGCTGATAAGCCGCCGCAGCTCCACGAGCGGCCAAGATAGTAGATGAACTTAGAGAGCTGGATGCCAGAATATTTGCTAAAGGCCTACTGAGTAGTATTCCATTAGCCTTGTATTTTGATGTTTCCGAATTCTGTAGATGATATTTCAGTTTATGTACCTGTTATGTGTAGCTTGCTTATTGTATATACAACTAAGTGATGGATATGATGGACCACATGAATGTATAGCAAATGCTTTATTAATATATTGTTATACGCTTTGTTATATTATTCTTTTTGACGCATGGCTCTATTTTAGTATTTATCCCATGTGAATGAAAAGATTTAAAATTGGTCCTTACTTTCTTAAGCCACTATTTTCAAAAGATAACTATGGACTAGAGTATTCCGACTGAGTAGAAACAACCTAGTGAGCATTGTTTACTACGTACGGGTAAACAGTTAGCTAGGGTGTTTCATATACCAAGGTTTAAGTTTATAATGTGAGTTAGAGGAAAAAAAATGAGTGAGGAGTTAGTAGACATTTTAGTGTATCATAATGGTGAGGAAAAAATGCACAAGAAAGAAATACTTTTGATTCCTCAAATAAATCTTGGGTGACTGAATACCCAACTCTTACTTTGTTACAACTCTAATCCATTATAGTGGAAGAGTTTGGGGTGTGTAGTAGTGTTAAGAGAGTGATATATAGGATGCCCATTGATGTTAGTCAACTCTTAAGGTTTCATTCTTTTGAAATTAAGAAGGATGACTACGTTAGACGCATGTTTCATATGCAGAATGTAACATCTCGAATTTTTCCCTTAGAGAAATCTCGTCCAATAAATAATTATAGTCCGATTAAAGGAAGGAAAAGAAAAATCAGGCGGCCACCTTTCACCAGTAAAAATCTCGGTCAATTAGGGTTTCGATACCTCGCCAGAAATTCACAGAATTCAGACCGATTTTCGATCATTATCAGGATCAATATACAAGTCAACAGTATCGTAAATTAAAAACCTTCTTGGAATTGTTCGTGAATTGTATTTCTGTGTTTAAATGATTTTTCGTAACGATTCTCGATGGTTGCCGGAAATTAAGCACACACCGGCAGTGCTCGTAAAGGTACACTTCTTACTGGGGAAAATTTAGAATATCCTAGGTAAATTCCAATTTCTTATTTTAAGTGCTTAATTAATGCACCGTTATGTTTAGATAATTTCCACGTTGTCTGTTAAGTTTTCGTGCACGTGTACATACACGTAACCGGGCAGTTAACAACCAAAATGACTGAGCACAAGATAAATTTTTGGGGAAATTTTCCCCAATCAGCCGTGTGATCACATCACCATACCCCCCACCACCAACCTTCTTACACACTTAGCATCACCTTACCATGAGCCATACTTTCCACTATTCACTCATCATTATACTTAATTCATTTTACTCAAATTTTCCCCATAATTTCCCTTAGCAACCGAACACCATCAGTAGCCCTCACTTCCCCTCTTCATCATCTCTTTCTCTTTATTTTCTTCCTAAAAGAACCAAAGCATCAAGCCACCAAAGCATTCCACCATTGCCTTCAAGAAAAGCCTAAGCTTTTTTGCCATTTCCTGGACCCAACCAAGCACCAGAAGGCCACATACCACCATTTTCATTCCTTCATTCCCTCCCATAAAGCACCAAGAAAAACTCATCACTATTCTCCCAAGAGACCACATAAACCACAAGCCACCATCATCAAACTTTCCTTAGAGAAGGTGGTCCCTGGCTTGGAAAGGAAACTCCAAGTATACTTGGGAAAACTTCTCCTCAACAATCCCTCCATCTACAAATCCTTTAAAAGGAGAGGAGTTAGGTCTAAATCACCCCTTGGTGATCTGTGTGAATTGTTTGTGCTGTTTAAGAAATGGAAAGGGATTAGTGCATGGATGGGAGTCAAGAAAACCATCAAAGTCTGTTACAGGTCAGTGGCCATTCGAATGACCACTGCCAAGGTCATTCGAATGAACCACGAAGAATTCTTAAAATTAGAGTCAAAGAACACGGGTCATTCGAATGACCACCCTAGGGTCATTCGAATGAATCGTGCAAAATAGCACTTTTAGAGGTCATAGAAACGTGTCATTTGAATGCCTAGGCCTTGGTCATTCGAACGAAACCTCACTGTTTCAATTAACAAGATAAGGCTAGAAAATCATTCGAATGACCACTCATAGGTCATTCAAATGACCCATCTCCTTGCAATATCTCAAGAGCCAGAACTCAGTGTCGTTCGAATGACCTGGTAGTGTCATTCGAATGACCTAGGGTTTTAGCCTCCAGTATCAAGTTTTCTTTATGTATATGTATGTGCGGTATATGTTATGAGCTTTAATTATGTTGTCATGCATCATGAGGATTCGGTTGTCACTAGGCTTATAGGATAACCCTAGATCATTAGAATCTTATCGCCTAATTTTAACCGAAGATCATAATTGAATCCTAGGGAATAATGAGATTTCTTAAGAAGGTGTCATTTGAATGCCTAGGCCTTGGTCATTCGAACGAAACCTCACTGTTTCAATTAACAAGATAAGGCTAGAAAATCATTCGAATGACCACTCATAGGTCATTCAAATGACCCATCTCCTTGCAATATCTCAAGAGCCAGAACTCAGTGTCGTTCGAATGACCTGGTAGTGTCATTCGAATGACCTAGGGTTTTAGCCTCCAGTATCAAGTTTTCTTTATGTATATGTATGTGCGGTATATGTTATGAGCTTTAATTATGTTGTCATGCATCATGAGGATTCGGTTGTCACTAGGCTTATAGGATAACCCTAGATCATTAGAATCTTATCGCCTAATTTTAACCGAAGATCATAATTGAATCCTAGGGAATAATGAGATTTCTTAAGAAGGTGTCATTTGAATGCCTAGGCCTTGGTCATTCGAACGAAACCTCACTGTTTCAATTAACAAGATAAGGCTAGAAAATCATTCGAATGACCACTCATAGGTCATTCAAATGACCCATCTCCTTGCAATATCTCAAGAGCCAGAACTCAGTGTCGTTCGAATGACCTGGTAGTGTCATTCGAATGACCTAGGGTTTTAGCCTCCAGTATCAAGTTTTCTTTATGTATATGTATGTGCGGTATATGTTATGAGCTTTAATTATGTTGTCATGCATCATGAGGATTCGGTTGTCACTAGGCTTATAGGATAACCCTAGATCATTAGAATCTTATCGCCTAATTTTAACCGAAGATCATAATTGAATCCTAGGGAATAATGAGATTTCTTAAGAAGGTTCTGGCCGTAGAGGGCTCAATACATCTTGAAGAAAAGTACGTAGATATGTAATAGGAAATCCCCCTCTCATGTAAAACAAGCGCCAACGGCGATGAAGGGACTGATGAAGGAGAGGGAGGAGAGATACAAGTATTTTGGTCAACCTATGGGGTTCAGTGTACAAATAATAAAGTTTTGTAGGGTGAAAACAAAATACAATAAACAAAAAAAGGTTTGACTTGATTTATAATTTTTGAAAGTCATTTTTTTTTAGAAATAGGAGTACCATTGGATGATACCAAACCTATGGGGTACCATTCTAACCGGCACCAATTTTAAGATATGAAAATTATTAAAATAACGTGTGTTATGCGTGAAACACATGTTCAATGCACTTGTCCATTCTAAAACTACCTAGCCTACACTTTCAAATGCACCGAGTAGAGAGAGAAAAAAAATAGTGAGTTTTGTTAGAAAAGAAAAAAACTTGATAGTTAGAGAAAAAAAATTTGAGTTTTGAAGAATTTTGAGACATATCAACTCTCCACACTAAAATTTTACACTTTTATTTTTGCATCTACTTACATTGCCACTAAAATAAACAATAACAATAACTAGTAGATCGCATTTTATTTTTACAAATCTCATTATTTTTTCTATACTTGGTGTATTAAAAACTATAGACTGAATATATATAGAACTAAGTGTGATAAACTCACGAAACACACTTATATTTTTTTAATAATTAATGTACCTTAAAATTGACTTGGTCAAACTCGATTTCATGCACTGAAAAGCCCATACAATCTAAACAATGGTTTTCGTGGAATTGTCTTGCAGCAATCCAATATCATGCACATTGGTTTTTGGAATCCAACCCAGAAGAAGTAAATGCTACCACATAAACACACAAGTGTAAATGTTATAAATAAAGTCTTGCCATGTATAAAAAACGGACCATCGTTTTCTCCTGACACTAATGTTATTCTTAGTTGTCTGCATGCCACATCGCTGCTAAGTATTGGTCAATTCCCATTGCCATTGCTTTCTTCATATAAGGTTATTTTTAATATAATAGTTCTCTATTTTTTAATAGTCATAATATGTATTTAAATTTAAAATAATAAATAGTAATAATTAGTAGAACATTTAATCACAAATAATTATAGAGTATCAATACATTTAAATTTAATAAAATACTAGAATAAGACCTAAAAAAAATTGTCTCGTCAAATATTTTTTCAGATGACCATGGTTATTAAACTTTCGAGTTAACTCGTAAACTTCTGCGGCTAATTATTCCGGTAAACCATCAAACTAAACTCATGGTGGGGGGGGGGGGTGTTTCTAAACCAAAATATTAATGAACACCTCACCTTCTATTTAGTGCGATTCTTGATGAAACTTTTTACTAAAATTATGTCTTTTCTTAACTCAGATTATTGGAGCTGAAATTTATAGGGTGATATGTTTTCAATTTTTCTTTTAATCCTAATTAGTGTAACTTATCTGGCTAACTACTGCTACATTTCAATGTAAATCCCAAAACTTGTAGCATAGTCACAAACCAACTTATGTGAAAATCCAGTATAGCTGAATATTCAAAAAGCACTGTTGATCGGTGCAACGGAACTACCCAGAAAACCAATAGGAGGGTGATGAGGCCATCTTTGGGTTAGTATCATGAGGTGATGTTAGGAAATAATTTTCTTTATATTACTCTTATTATTATTTCTATTATTTATCATCATTGCATTGTAATATATATATATATATATATATATATATATATATATAGACATCTCTCACTGTAATGAGGTTCCTTTACTCTTACATGGTATCAGGTTTAAGTTAACCCTAACTTTCAAACTCTGCCATCTCCTTCCTCTCTTCTTTCCCCTCCATCTATCCTGGCCGCCCCTCCATCTCCGCCACGCCTCCTCTCCCTCGCCGCGCCTCCCTGACCGGCTCCTCCTCTCGCGCGGCTCCTCCCTGTTTTGGGTCCTCTTGCGCTGCCCTTCCCTCTCTCGCGGCTTCAGATTCACGGCCAGGCCTCCTCGTTTCACGTCTCCGCGCCCCCCGCGCCCTGCCTCCACGCCCCCGCGTCCTTTACTCTTACAGGTGTTTCTAAAACAAGAAGATATTAGGTGAGTAGTGTGTGTTTGCTTTGCATGTTTTTTTTATTTTTCAGACAAGTTTTATTGCATAAGATCGCAAATGGCAAAGATTACCGTTACAATAACCTTTAAGTCAGAATCAATAATGATTTGGTAGAGTGGAGCCAGCAAGACTCACCTCATACCATAGCCACCCAAAACCACAATTTCACAAACTCTTAGGAACTCGATAGCCTCCCAAACGAGCACACCCGCATCGGAAAAGATCGAACAAACCTTCTCCAAACCCTTGCCTCTTTCGTTTCCGTTAACCCCCCAAGAACTCAATTTTGTTAATTCTCACAGCTTTTCTATACCATCGTCACATTCTAGGACACTAATTTCATGGGGATAAGAGGTCACTTACCTGCAGCAACCTCAGCTTTCTTCTTCTTCTTTATCTCCGCTCTCCTTTGTCTTCTCAGTGCTGAATTTTTTCTCCTCCTTTCTCGCACGTGTGTTTTGCCTTGACGTAGTCTATCAGCCTGTCTTCATCCTTAGCACTTTGAATCCCCAACCTTTTTTCCCGAAGCGCCACGTGTCACGCGCCAGAAAATCAGAGTCTTCGTCCTCTTCCACTTCTTCTGATGGAAATTTGATTTCGATTCAGCTGCAACATCCACAGAGTTTGTCACCGATTCGTTATCTGTTTGGAAGCTTTCATATTCATCAATCACCTCATTGAATCCGTCATCATCATTTTCGCTGCACTGGATTTGGCTCCTAGTTTCGTAGAGCCAAGGTCGCAGTTTGCGTTTTCTTACCGGGTGTTGCGATGCGTTCTCGTAACCAAATCCACTGCCTTGCTGCGTCAGTATTGGGCTCAAATCCAGGGGCAGCTGAGGCCCACAAGTTTCACTATGAGTTTGGGTTAAGTTTTTTGGGCTATTATATGGCCCATTAGGACTTACGAGAGACTGGCCCACAATTTCCCACACTGCCGTTCTGAAGATTCAACCTCGCCTCCTATGGTTACTTTTTGAATCTGCATATGTGAGTGGTTGATTATGTTGTGTTCCGAAGGCTCCGTTAAGTTGTTAACCCATTGCCCACCAAAACTGTAATTTTTGCATGACTATAACTCGCTGTCTTCCACCGCTGGCCACGACCTCCATGCCCCACCGATTGGCCCCTCACCGGTGGACCATCCTGTTCTCATCCTAATTTGACTCTGAGCACCAAAATCCTTAGCAGAAACTTCTTTGATGAATAAATTGCATTCACGCTCATCAGTCCTGAACTTCACCCAACCATCAATAGAATCTGTTTGAAGAGTATCGATTAAGATTCTTGCAGTTCCATTATTGAAGTTCCCTTGATTGTTTGATTCATCGATTTGAACCACCTCGGCCCCATTCATACCCGATTTTCCTAAGATTCCTCTCCGACCACGCTTGCAGCTACAAGCCATGGCACTCAATCCATGTCCTAATCTGGCATACTTCACCTTCTTCAACCATGCTAAATTTTCTTGACATAATTCACATGATGCTAGATGGGTGGAGGAGGAGTGTCTTGGTTCCCATCTTCAAAACTAATGGAGATATATAAAATTGTGCAAACTACAGAGGGATTAAGTTCACGAGCCACACTATGAAATTATGGAAAAGAGCAATTGAACCGAGATTGCGACACGAGACCCATTTCACAGAAAATCAGTTTGGCTTTATGCCTAGGAGGTTTACCATGGAGGCGTTCCGTAACATCCCACTTTTCCTTAAGCAAGAATTTCACTGGATATATATCCATATAAGCCTTTATATGGGTTAAGAATGTAGAAACATGAACCCGTGGGCAAAAAAACATCTGTAGAAATAATTCCGCTCGACTGCGAAAAATTCTGCAGACATTAGATCAATTCCTTTTAGCCATCAGAGTTTAGTGGAGTGTTTAAGGTCTCTGAAAATATATCTTTACAGAGGAAAAAGTTACAAATACCTTGGATTAGCCTCAAGCCCTCATTAGAAAAATTAGGAGATCGCATAGAAACGATCGGAATATTTTTCGGATGGCCGTACGCGAAGCACCCAAACAGCGTACGACAAAACATGATCAAACGGGACTGAAAAGTGAACCCCACAGCGCACACACACGACTGCAAGCTCACCAAGCCATGCCAACCACACATTTTGGTAAAAAGTCAACACATGAATCATCAAGCTTATCCTTTTATTTTATTTTATTTTCCTTTTTCTTTTCCACTTAATTCATGTGGCCAAGAATGACCAAGACATGCAGCTTTGTGGCCTATAAATAGCCCACCCTAGTTCTTCATTTTCACACTTTCTCATTCCCTAAGTCTCTGCTCAAATCCGCCCGTTTAGAAACCCTGTCGTTACGCTGCCGAAAACTGGAGAGCTAGCCAGGAAGGCCACACACTCTTGGGAGATCTTACCTTCCCCTCCTAACCATCCACAAGACTTTAAGAAAGTGGGTAAAGTTAGTTTGAACTGTAACATCCCGATTTTTCCTGCTATGGAAAACCCGTAGACTACACCGTTAATGACGGTCAAAAGCCGTTCAAGAGGGCGAGAAAGTGAGATTTGACCTCCAAACTCAGAGGATTGGTGGTTAGGGTTAGGTCTCGCCATCCCGTGAATTTTTCGGAGCGTTCTAACGAGTTTCGGATCGAACGAAAACTGTTTCGGATACTGGCAGACATTCGTGGAATTTCTTGACGTGATAAGAAAGTCAAAGATCCCTGAGTGAAAGCCTCCGGAACGATAAGAAAAATTCGTGGGTCGCGACGGTATGTCCGGAATATTTGTTGGGCAACCGGCTGTGGGATATTTTGCACAAAACGTGATCAAACGGGACCGGAACCGGCCCTAGAGGGGATTCCTATATCCATCAGGAGATATTTTCTCTAGAAAACATATAATAATAATAAAAACAATTAAAAATAAAGAAAAAGAAAAAAGAAATGAAAAAAGAAAAGGAAAAAGGCCACAGAACGTGGCTGTATATAGCCACTTCACTTTCAGAGACTTTACGTCTCTTTCTTTCGGTTTCACAAACACTAGTCCCGTTCAGACACATCTCGGTTACTTTGTTGAGTCCAGAAAAATTCCCGGAGCACGCCAGCATGAGTTGGAAATTGCCCGCAGCAAAGTTACCGAGTCCAAATCTCCATTGGATGTGGGTAACTTTAAGCCCACTGTCTATGTGGTTGATTTTATGACTGTGTATATGTATCTGTGTGTATTTGAATGTAAAACTATTTTGTATAAACTATAGGGAATAAGTTATGTAGGATGGTTTTTGATGATTTTGACATTTAGGATCCATAACATAATCACGTGTCTTAGTCATAACAAATGTAAACCTAGCAATTAGCAAAACATACGTCTGGCTTCTGTCAGAAATTAACGATCATAAATCGAAGAGGTCCAATACCTTGCCCGAAGGTTCTTGATAGTCCTAAGATCATTTTTCAAGTCTAAAAACTTAGATTCTGAACCCCACTGCACGAAATTCCAGTTTTTTCCCTTTTTTCAAAATTATCATTTTGCCCCCCGTAAACGCCCTGTTTTCTTTGGAATTTTTGTTCTCAAAAACCCGAGGGACTCAAAACTTGCCCTTAAGGTTTTTGATAGTTATAAACCCATATTTTCTTAAAACAAACCCAGTTTTTCAGTCCTAATACGTGAAATTCCCGTTTTGCCCTTTTCATAAAAATCTCGTTTTCTGCCTGTATGCTGAGAAATTCATCGGGGACTCCAAAAATCGTGAAACTTGACATTCCCACTCAATTTTTTGCGTAGAACCCAAAAATAACGTTAGTTTTTCATGATAAAAATGTCAGCATACAGTTCCATTCAAAATCATATCATATGCCTATTTCTGTCTTAGGCTTTCCTAAATTCTGACAGAATCACAGACAACACCAATAGATCCAGACAATCATCAACAACATATATATACAGCAAGGTCACATAAAAGGAATTCTAACCACAGATATATCTAGCACAAAACATAGCACTAACATCATCATACATCTTAAATCACATAGACAGTGATTATGTCGGTTTACCCACGTTTATGCACTTGTTGCAATCAGTTTGTGCAGAATCCCACCTTACTTGGTTGTGCCCAAGCTCTTAACCTTAGAATATATGTATAAGAGAGTCCTCTAAGATTCTAGAAGAATTTGTGAGGTTAGGGTTTAGGAAACTTGGATTAAGTTTTGTGAGGGAAAGTCTCTGGGTTAAGGTTTGGATAGTATAACGGCTGAATGTATAAACGGACAGAGTTTGGCCAAGGTTTCTTATTTTTCCTCTTGAAATTTTCAGCCAAGGGGGTATTTATAGGCCTCATGGCCGAATTCCCCTTTCCAATTTTGCCCTTGGGGCAAAATTCTCAAAATACCCTTATTTTGTCTTATGCTACATATCCTTTTCATGAGTCACCATATGACTCATCTTTAAATTGTTGACTTTGGCCACTTGGCCACCCTCTTGGCCGTGTATGGCCTTGTGTCTTGGCCACTTTTTGTGGCCAAGAATTAATGGGCTCTGACAGATCAATTTTGATAAAGTTTTATCGTTTCCGGTCCCTGTACTTAGCGTACGGCTGTTCCAAAAATATTCTGATCACGTCTTTGTGATCTCTTAATTTTTTCTAAGTAATAATCTAGGTTCACTTGGGGTATTTATAAATTCTCATCTGTAGCCATACCTTTTATGGACACTTTAGACGTGCGGTTATACTCAGACGACAAAAAAAGTTTATTCTAGTGACTGTAGAATTTTAAGAAAATGACCAGAATTATTCCTATAGACAATTTTAATTCCAAGAGTTCATAATTCCAATGGTTCAACCAAACATAGAAATCCCTAATTATTTATCTAGCGAGATTTTGTTAAGGAAAGATCGGAATGTTACACCATCTATATCGAATGAAGGAAAACAAGCACTTGGAGTCTCCTCTCTTTCTCCTTGAAATATAGATATTAATAACCTCCCCTTTGAAACACATAGGTTATCCACAAATATTAAGACCACATTCTTTAGAGTTTCATTCTGCCAATGCATTCCAATTTGATCGACCTTCCCTTTCAATACGCACTCTCGCTCAGTCTCCATCCACACTTTTCATGTGTTCTTTTCTATCATAGTGCCAGAGAGTTTTTGTGCTTGTCTCAGGCATTTCATGAAACACTTCTCTTGCACTATTCACAGCTCCAAATTTCTAGAACACTCTTCTCTTCTTCAGTTATTAATTTCTACCGATCAAGGGTCGAGATTTCAGAGAGGGCACCGATTTAGTTTGCTACTTCAACTCATATGCATGACCCAAACATTGCCTCTAATTACCTCTCGAAAGAACACCACCACCATGAATATGCAAAACCAATTTTCCACCACCGGCAACAAATCGGTGGATGGAATTAGAAGAAGCAGCTCAATGTTGTTGCCTGGTGACGAAGCTGATCAGGAAGCTGCTACAGTGCTACTTCAATTCTCCTTCCATAATTCATCCATCCATCCATCATACATATTTCCAAAGTCCCTTATAATTCTCTACTTTGCACGTTATTGTTTTGGATTTTTCGGAAGAAATACGTGTGGCCCTTGTTCACGTACGCACAAGTTCTTGTAGTTGATCAATTCTATACGCACATTAATTACATATATAACCAAAACGGAATTGACGAGCGGCGTAAATGTGCTGAAAGTGTTTTATGTCATTTTTATGTAAACAAATAATCAGCTTTGACTCAAAAATATGGTTTGAAATCTTAATTCAGGAAATTGAACCGAATTTCCTTTGGTGAGTCCTAAGTTAAGAATGGTGCGTCAAATTGATTTCTTTCGAGAACTTGAGTTAAGAATCAATACGGACCGGCAATATACACACAGACCATAATCAAAGTTTTAAATGAATTAGCCAACAATGTGATGAATAACTTTGATTATTGCTCGCAAACTTCACACATACGATTTTGATTACAAACGGAATTAATAGCACAGAAAGGAAATTGTAAACAAATTCTAAAATAGAAAAGGAAAAGAATAAGAACAAGAGGGAGTTACTTTGTTTACTCTTGCACTTGTTGTGCCACGATGGCAATTGGACGTGAGGGGCGTACAAGCAAAATTATGAGTTTTAAAATGTTCCCTCTTGCCTAATAATAAAAATCTAGGCTTCTTACATACTTGACAAAGTGCCTTTGGTGGTTGTAGTCTTTTAATCTAACTCATATCCAGCTGCTAGTAACTTCGTTTGGCTTCAGACTACCTCTGTCACTAGAATTTGAATTTGGGATACGTTCTCTTTTCACTTCTGAAGTTTAATTAATTCTGGTGCTTGATATCTCGTCGCTCTATCTAACTTGTTTTCTTCATTTGTCATTTGACTTTTTCGATTCCGTTCTTTGACTTACTCCTTTGGCTGCTTTCCAAATGTTGTCGCTAACTCGAATTTTTGACTTTGAGCACAAGAAACAAGTGTCGAAGACCTTCAACTCCGTTCCTGATATTTCCTCCACAATCACACCTTCAAACTTTCCCCTTGAGTCACACCTTCAAACTTTCCCCTTGAGTCAAACCTTCCTCCTTTGGATCAAACCTTCTCTTCAGGGGTTGCGGCAATTTCTTGACTTAGCACATTGCTTCTCTTCAAGGGTCACGACGTCCTTTCTTAACTTAGCACATTTCTTTGACAATGCATATTTTTTTAGCACACTTCTTTGTTAATGCATATTTTTTAAGGAAAAGGCTTTTAGGTCGAAATCTTTGTTCTAGTGGTTGAAACATATCCTTTTGACTCAAGAAATTATTTTTTTGTTGCATCCAGGGTGTCCATTGCTGATTGTAGTGACTAATCCCCTCATAATAATTGACCTAACATGAAGTAGTAGATTCCTGGTCATGAAATGTTTTTTCATTCTCATGGGTGAGGGTCAAACCCTCGACCACATTGTTAAGGACTCAAGGAATTTTTTTGTGTAATAAGATGCTCCACAATATTTTCTTTTAAAATAATTCAAAAAAAAATACTTTGTTGTAATAAACCTTTTAGCTTTTAAAAATAAATTTAATATTATTTTAAATTCTAGAGAGAGGTTTTGCCGACTCTCGAGGAGAAAATCATCATTGCACATCACTTCGCATTCCCTTTCTCCTACTACGCACCTTTTTCTCTGCAACGTCTCTTCTATATATAACATCCCAAAGAAATCTTTTTCTCTTATTCTTCTTCATTTGATCAAAACCCTTCATGTCTCTAATATTTCTCAAGCTCTACAACTCACTTATACAAAGGTCCCAACTTTTCTCTTTTATCTTTCTTGCATTATAAATCCTTTTCTCCCAACCTTCTTTAAATCTTATCTTTCTTTTTTTTACGATCACGGGTTTAAAATTGAACTATTTCTATTCTTGTTTCTTCCTTGTTTGATCGGTTACTCTTCATCTTCTCACCCCTTCGATGACATCTCAAGGCTAACAACCAACGCAAACAACAAAAATGGTGGTCACTTCCATGAAGCCTGAAATAGGGAAGCATTTTCATGTCCCCAAATCCACAACATGAGACTTAAGAAGTTTGGGCTAGTCAGGTACTACTTCCTTTCTCTCTTGCAGGAAAGCCCATAGCCATGTTGGTCCTTCAATGTATGTTATAGATATAACTAATGTTAGTGCTTTCTTTCCATATCTTCCTAGGCAAGTGTTTCTAGCTAGTCAGCCTTCCATTTATGCTTAACATTTCCACCAATCTCAAATATTTAGAAACAAAGTGTTACGGGCTAAAAACCAGGTCCGAGAGCTCTAGCCCTCTAAGAGGGAAAGGAGCTCACGTTCTCTAAGGACCCAAAGGGCCCAACCCACTAAGGAGCAGAAGAGACTCTCCACTTGGTCGGATCGGCCTAAAGAGAGAAGCTTCATGGCGCTTAGAGGAGGAGAATGTCGTAAGCCCAAAGACTCCGAACTCGGTCCGGCCCAGCAAGGCCAAGAGGAGGTAGCGGCGACCTTCCCTCCCCAGTCCGCAACCAACTCCTGGATAAGCGGGGAAAGATAAACCGGGGAGCGGATAAGCAAACCCCCCGCTTTATCTCTATCTTACCTCTATCTTTGCACTCTAAGTTCATCTATAAAAGCACACGACCCCTCGGGTCACCAGGTACCTCTCATTCTCCTCTTAGAGAACTCTCCTAATCCAGGTACACCCCGCCGCCGTACTCTCTCCGAAAGGAACCCGCTCGAAGCTTCCGTCTGAGCCTCCGAACCCGCTCGGAGCCCTCATCCAGAACTCCGAACCCGCTCAGAGCCTTCGCCCTCAGTCCTAGAGCTTCCGTCAAGGCGCCTCCCTTACCGTTCAGGTAACCTCGTACCTTATACGAATTACTTGCGAACACAATGCAATAAAAAAAAACAATGAGAACTTCGTTGCATGGACGGAACGACATGAGAAGACGAAAAATTCATTGTAGATGAAATACGCATATTCGACTTTGATGACCCTTTGATTTTGGGTCACTGTTGTCGTAGTTAAGTCAATGGTTGGCACCCCCATTAAATAGATCCCTCCAATGAGTATTTTTGTGTCCTTGGAAAATAACTATATTTATTATTTCTACTAAATGATTTTGAGGGTCTCACCTAGATTTGACTTTCCTAAGTGTAGGGTCACATCGTGGTCGTGAGGATGTAATACCTCCACATCGGGTAAGTCCTTGTTTTTAAGGGGTGGAAGGTATGGCACCACCGCTATAACGGTTCATGAATGTTGTAGCAATGCAAGACTACTTCTGTCATGGCCCAAATTTGGTTGTGACTACATACCAAGACATTGTCCTCACAGAAGCTCTTAAACATGGCTAAACTACACTATTCGTACAATTTAATAAATAAATGTTGAACTATAATTAAACCATGCTAACTTTGAATAATCATAAATACCTACTAATAGGTTAAAATTGAATCCATAAATGAAACAACTGTTGAGTAGAATATAAATCATAAATAACTAAGTTTGAAAAATCCTACCTAAGTTATCTTGAGCAACTTCTGCTAACTACTAGACTAGATAGAACCACTTGCCAAGCATAACTCACCAACTGATATTGACGCTGATGACTACTAGAGGAGAAACTCGTTATCTTGATTCTCAATGTTTTTTAAAACCAATAGACATAGGACTGAGTAGTCAACTCAGTGAATACTACCGCAATACAACTTACATAACATATATTGAATATATAAAGAATCTATAAATACATATGCATAAAGAATCGAAGATATTATCTGAATAAATAACAAACAATTGGAAACTGAATCACACTGAGTAATTTTAAGGTCTAAATCTGTCCACTTCCATCAAAGGGGGCCAAGGAAAGATTAATTCCCAATCCTCATCCAAGGGTAAATAGAGTTCCAACCTTGCTTCGTTGAGACTAGGCTCTCTATAGTACAAGCCTAGGTACGTTGAATCCATATGGCCTACTGAGGATTTGAGGGCAGGTTGAACCCGTATAATAGGCTAAAGGACTATGGGTAGATTAAACTCATAGGTAGGACTTACCATGTATGCTAAACTCATGTCACACACAATCACAACCAGAATAGTCAACATGAAATCATAAGTCTGCTACCCTAGGATTCACATGGCATACTGGTTATCATCTATAATTAAGTTGGTGGCCTAACTGCAGCACATACATTACATAGTCATGGGTTATCTTTGTATAACCTACATTATTACCATTATGGATAACTATGACATTAAGTAAATAAGCATATATGCCTAACATGTTATCTCTAAGCATATAATTCTCTACCTATGCCTACTATCCTAAGCCACCCTAAAAACACTAGAGAACTTACCCTATGTAGAGACATTGTTTCCCCATAACTTAACACTTAATACTAAGCAAAAGTCCCCACAAGGAGTGGAACCTTATAAGTTTTCTAGGAATTAGAAACTGTAGCTCTACCAGGGGGTTCTATTTATAAGGGAGTTAGCACTCCCCTCTCTATAGAGCTAGGAAGTATGGGCTTCTAATCTTCATACCACTACAGCGGTAGTGACTACCATAACAATATACTCATTCTGCATCGTTGTAATGGTCCTCCATTGAAGGGTCATCACATTCTTCCCCTTAGAAAATTTTGGTCCCCAAAATTGCATTGACTGGACAAGACTGAACTTATTTGACATACATGATAGATAAAAGAGGTAAGGGTACATACATGGTCTTGATCTCGTCATCTACTTCCCAAGTCACCTCCTTTTTAGAGTAGTTCTTCTAAATGACATTCACTAAGGCCATCTCCTTTGAGTAAAGCTTCTTAACCCATTGATATACTATAACAATCAGTTTCTTCTTATAGGATATTTTGAGGTCTAATTCTATATCTTGTTGTGAAATAACACACTTGTCATCACGAATCTACTGCCTAAACATGGAGAAATGAAATACTAGATGCACTATTGCTAAGCTGGGAGGTAATTTGAACTCATAGGCCACTATGCCAATCCTCTTTGTGATCTCCAACAGACCAACGTAACGAGGGTTAAGCTTTCTTCTCTTGCCAAAATGCATAACCCATTTCATGGAAGATACCTTAAGGAAGACCTTCTCTCCTACCTCAAATTGACAAGGTCAATTTGATTCGAGAAAGATTATTAGCAGCATAGTCAAGGCCATGGTTATCAAAATCACGATTCAACTCATAAAATCAGACAAGTTTATGTTCCTATGTATCAAAATTGAGTTGACTTGCATTGAAACTCATTTATGAAATCGGTTGAACTCATGCAAACTCGTTCAAACTTGTGAGTTTAGGGCCAAGTTCACGAGTTTATTGTCTAATCCCAAATTTTGCAAATTTGACAAAAGTACATCGTTTTTCCAATTTTTTTCCTTTCAAAACACGAAGATCCTTATTTCGTGAACTATTCGTGCTTCTTTCTGTCATCATTTCTCTATTCCTCATATGGTGGTTCATTGTTTCTCACTTATGTTCATGATGCAATTACTTTACCTTATCTCGTTCTAATTCCATGGCTTTGAAATCTCAACCACTTATAAGATACCCCAGTCGTTCTCAACTAAATTCGAAAATCTCAACCAAATCTCAACCCCCATTATTTTTTTTATCTCTGGTCTGTCGTATTTTTTGTGCCACATTGTTATGTATTTTTATTTTTGTCTTCGGTGTATTGTTGTCTCTAATCATTATGCATGTATGCCCTTTGAAACACCCCTAGCTAACTGTTTACCCGTACGTAGTAAACAATGCTCACTAGGTTGTTTTCTTCTTTGGTTGGGTTACTTTTAGCCCCTACTTTTAGCTTGGAAAATATTTCTTACTTGAAAATATGGACCATTTTGAAAATCACTCTTTTACTGTATCAATTTGCAAATTAGGAGCCGTGCGTGAACAAGGAAACATATATATACAAAGGCTAGCGAACCTGTCAGTTAAGGTAGTGACAAGCTGGAGAAATATAAATATACATATAAGTACAATTCAAGGTCCAACATATAATTACACATTGCTTATTAATAAATAATGATACAAACAATTAACAATAGTCATAAATCCTAGTACAAAATATCTATCAACCTATTGCTGACGTCTTCACTTGGCTTCGGCCGGGAACTGTCCTGTTGCGGTCGCTCGTCGATCCCTTCGCTTTGCATACCTGGACCCATAAGGAGTGGGGGTGAGAACGCTTCGTTCTCAGTGGGAGTCTCTTCGTGTCATCTATCGTTCATTACTCCATTATCTTCCAGGCCACCAGGAATACCTCTAAGTGTCATGCATACTAATACCCCTACTGATTATTGTCTTTGCCTAGGTCCTGAATGGCTTTATCTACTTTACTAGGTGATTGGATACTAATCTTGTCATTACTTAGGCTTCGTGCTCATTAACATGTCGTTACTGCTAAAGACATAATAATCGTCTTGGGACGTTCCCTTGACGATACATAATGCATAAACATATATAAATACATACATACTTGCATACATACTGACATACATACATTCATTCATTCATACTGGCATGTTACTACTGACTACATAGTGCATGGGGGAAATCTGGGAATCTCTTACGCATACCGGCTTACCCGGGTTAGCGTCCTTCTTAGTCCTTTCACCCATGTAACCGTGGCCTTCGGTTACAACCTCCTTCTATTCCCTATCATGATGACCCGGCAGCGCTTGAACCGGAGTGGTAGCTAACCACGTTAAGCTCATAGGAGGTAATTCATCATCATGATAAGTACCACCACCCCCTTACCGGGATGGCGAGGGACCGGCCCTTTGGCGCGATCAGGCGTGGACTCGTTTCTCTTTACTTTAATCTTAGTTCTTTACTTTGGGGGCCCCCGTTCTTTCTTTATTACAGGACTGTTCCTGTTTCCTTTCTTTCAGGCCTTTGCCTGTTCTCATTCTTTCGTACTCAGGTCTCACTACCTGCGTTGCTCATAACCAATTCATCTTGCTGAACTGGCAAGGGGCGTGTCTGTAAGACGTGCCAAGAGAATAGGGGTTTCCTAATCATATAACTACTGACTCTGGCTAAGGCCGTCCGAATCCATGATGATTCACCGCCTCGGCTCTGCTTTTATTTCCTAGGGTTCCATTATGATCTTCGTTAAATTTTGGCGTAAACATCTAATTATCTAAGGTCGTCCTAACTCTTACGACGGCCTTTCCTCATGATGCATGCTCCAATTACACAAGTACATACATGACCATGCAGGTTGGATTCCATAGAACATTTAAAATCATAAGTTTCCAGTAGGCATTCGAATGCTTAAAAGCTGTGCATTGATTGCTTCTTTCAATCGAATCCCTAAGGGATTCAATCTGCTGAATTCCTTCTCAGGGTCTCATTCGATTAAAATCCTCAAGTATTCGATTGAAATCCATCGCGGTCTTTCATTCGAGTGAAATCCCCAAGTATTCGATTGAAATCCAAACTCTTCTTTCATTCGAATCTGTGGGAATTCAATCGAATGCTACAGTAAAAAAAATCGCCCCAGAGAGCAAATTCTCCAGGGTTTCCTCCGCGTAACATTTTTCTCTTCTACAGTAATCCAATCCATACAGTTATGATTTCCAAACCTCAAAATCCTCTAAATCTAGCTTCCCGAACTCATTTCTCATAGTTTTTACAAAATAGTTTTTCATTCACATACACAAAAATGCATTTAAACAATCATTAAACAAACCACATAGACAGTGGGTTTAGAGTAACCCACCTCGAAACAAGTTTCTGAACCGATAGAAATGAAGAGAAAAATATCCTCTTCGCGTGGGTGTATTCATCCTATTTTTCCGGAGTCTGGCAGTGCTTCCGCGATGTGCGCGAATGGAACCAAAACAGAACGAAACAGAGAAGGAAAGTGAAGAACGGTACGGTAAGACTCATATATATAGGCATAGAAATAGCCTTACGATGCTAGATATTTTGTTTTATATATTATTATATTATACATTATATATACTTTATTATATATATATATATATATATATATATTTGGTTTTCTTCTGCCAGGGGATGTTTGTTCCCCCTAGAGAACGTATACATATATATATATATATATGTGTGTGTATATAATTATTATTATTATTATTATTACATATTATATATTATATATTATATATTATATATTATATTATATTAACCTATATGTATATATACGTGTATATATATATATGTTTGCAGTAGGTTATGTATATAATTATTTTATATTATTATTATTATAATATTATATTATGTTATATCATTATATTAAATATATATATATATATGCTCAATTTTGATCATGTTGGATTGTGTTTGGGTCCTTAATCGTGCGCGTACGACTGTCCCAAAAATATTCCGGACATACCGCTGTGATCTACTAATTTTTCCTAGTCATATGAGTATGCCAGGTTAAGGTATTCGTGAATAAATTACCCAGGGGCAATTTTCACAGATACCTTAGGCACCTACCGAAATCCCGATTTTTGGCAAAATTTAGCACAGACCTTGCGGCACTCCGCGAGATCGAGAAACAATTATTTGACTGACATTTGAAAGCAATTAATTTTTTAAATAATTTTCCCAGTCTAAATAATCGCCTCTAATGCGCTTTTAGTTAAGCAAAATTAGGATTTAAGCGAAATCTCCATAAGGGAAAAATTTGGGTTGTTACACCCTTTGTGTGAAATACATGAGATGAGTACAATTTAAAGAATCATATGTGATGTAGTAAGTAATTTTTGCTTGCTTTGGTGCTTAATTTACTGCAGCCAAATAATTGTCTCTCTATCTCGTGAAGTGCCGCGAGATCCATGCCAAATTTCGCCGAAAATTGGAATTTCGATAAGCACCTAAGTTATCTGTGAAAATTACCCTCCAGGCAATAAATTCACGAATACCTTAACCTGATACACCACTATGATCATGAAAATTAGTAGATCGTGGATATGTGTTTGAAATATTTTTAGGATATCTGTACACGCGCAAAAAATGACCAAACGCAATCAAACGTGATTGAAACTGGTCAGAAGGCCCTTATGCCTATCCATAACTTAGATACTTTCTTAAAATAATAATATAATATAAAGTTTTACAAAAAAGAAAAAGAAAAAAGAAAAAGAAAAAGAAAATGGGAGCAGGGGCCGAACCTCTGCCTATAAATAGGCCCCCCAAATGCTTCAGAATTTCAAAACAAAATTTAGAAAGGTTACTCTGCCGGTTTCGTTCGAGCACATCGCGGTTACGCGGCCAAACTTAGGAAAAATAGGAGGAGCACACCAACGTGAAGAGGATATTCCCCTCATCACTTTCAACCGATCAAAAAGCACGTAGGAAGTGGGTAACCCCATGCCCACTGTCTATGTGGATACTTATGTTATTTAATGTGCTGATATTTGAGAAACTGATGTAGTAGTTTTTATGTGAAAATTTCAAGGATGGAAGTATGAGAATAGTTTTGAAAAATTTTGATGTTAGAAAAATATAATTGTACTAGTTGGTACCCGTAGGAAAGGCTTTAAAGTTTACGAGATGCTGGAACGCATCCAATCCCAGTACACCCAGCGGTGCGCTGAGCGCCCTGACTTAGGGCTCAATCACTGAGCGGCCAAGCATATCCGCTGAGCGGCCTGACCTAAGAACGTTTATTTTAAAAGACCCTGAGCCCTCTCTTACTTGTTCCAACTAACGCAGAAACTTTCAAAAGTGTAGGAAGGTGATTATAGATTTGCTATACATATGCATCATGAGGACTTGGTCGTCATTACGTGTTGAGACGACCGTAAATAACTAGATGTCACCACCTAATGATATAAGAAGAACATAATTGGACTTAGGGAATTATGATATCTGAAGAAGGATTCCGGCCACAAGGGTCTGGTATGCCTTAGCAGTCAGTATTTGTTATATGATAGGAAACCCTTTTCTTGGCATGTCTACGGACCAGCCCCTCACCAATCCCGCAAGGTGGATTGGTCAATAATAAGAAATGAAAAGAAAAAATGAAAGAAAGAAATGATAAATGATAAGGGTGAGTCTCACCTAGGAATGATGATGATGTAACGAATGATGATATATGAGTCCACACCTGGTTGCGTCACAAGGGCTAGCCGCTCGCCATCCCACTAGGTAGATGGTTATCTCTATTGATGGTCGATAGACGGACCCTAGTTACCCGTCGGTGGATCGCAATCACTCAGGTTAGAGTGTTGCCTGATCGCCATCAATATGGGAACAAAAGCAGGTTGTAACCGGACAGCCACGGTTACATGGGTGGAAGGACTAAAGCAAAACGGAAAGACAAGAAATAGCAAGCAGGATGCTACCCGGTTCGTTAGTTAGCCGAAAGCGTAAGAGAACCCCAATTCTCCCATGCATGAGATACATAATGAATGAGTATGTGATGAATGAATAAGTAACGCATGAGTATATGATAATGCATGTAAGTCTATGTAGTCGTCAAGAGAACGCTCGAGACGGCCTATGTATGTACTCGAAGAAAGTTAATAAGCACAAGAACCTAGATAAGAAAGACTAGATCCTCCGTCACCTAGTAAGGTAGATAAAGTTGCTCAGGATCTAGGCAACAGATAATAACAAGTAGGAAGTTAGTATACATGTACACGTAGAGATCTCCTGAGCGGCCTGGTTCATAAGTGAATTAAAGAAGTAACCACACGCTAGGGTACTCTACTGAGGACGAACCGCTTATGCTTCCAAGAGCAGACGAGAGCTACGAGGAACTGCACGAGGAGCAGTAAAGGATGAGATATGGGCCAGACTGCAGAGCTACGAAGACCAGCTAATATAATTGCACTTAAGATGAAGTTACTGTTATGTATTTTGAGAAACATGTTGTGTATCTGTACATTTTTATTATAATATTATGTGACTTGTTGTACTCATCTGTGATGGACCGTGTATTTGTTTATGTAACTGACTAGACTAGGAATGGTTAACTGTCATAAGCCCAAGGCTCTATCGCTTGTATCATATATCTTGTTCACACGCGGCTCATACTTTATGAATAAGCATTTGGTAGAAAAGTTTTAAAGTGGTCCATATTTTCCTTAACCTAATATTTTCGAAAGTAATGAAGGACTATAAGTATTCCCACCAAGTGATAAACAACCTAGTGAGCATTGCATACGACTCGAGCGTAGGCAGTTAGCTAGGGGTGTTATATCACCCAACTCGAACCAACCATTGGGGGACCTGCAACATCTCCCATATAACACCTCAAATGGTGCCATCTCAATGCTCTCCTAACAACTATTATTGTATGCAAACTATACTATCAATACGTGACTCTCCTAGCTGCCTCTGAAGTCTTAGACACATGACCTATGTGTGTCCTCTAAGGTGTCAATTGTCGTCTCTGATTGACTATCTTTCCGAGGATGGAATATTGTGCTAATATCAACATTTGGACCTGTGGCCTTTTGGAAGGCTTTCCAAAATTGTGGCCATCTGTTTGATATGATTGAAAATGGAATGATAGGTTGCATTTATGTACCTATTTCTTCTCTGATAATTAGATATTTTTCATGGTTTTTATGCTTAAAGTTTTGAATTTGCATTGCGTTTCACACGAAATAATTCTGGGGAATCTCTTGGCACAAACGCAAAATATTATTTTAACAGGGACAGGAAATTGCAGCGTTCTTGGTAAAAAACAGGGGCGTGAATTTGCAATTGAGAGGAGAATGGGAAGTGAGAGACCAAAATTGTAGTAATATTTATGATTCACCAAATGGTGACTTTTGATTACAACTTCCTTGCCAATGGCGAAGGATTACAGTGCATGTTATAGTACAGAAAGGGGAGAAAAGTATGTGGTAAGGTTGAGAAAAAGCTACAAGCTAGGAGTTACTCCTATAAAAGCAGGAAATAAAGTGAAAAAGAAAAGTGTGGTGGTGTATGCTGAGCTTCCTTGTACTGCTGATTGCTGGCTGGGGGACTTACGTGAGTCATTGGGTAAGTTAGTAAACCACCTCAAATTTAGCCCAGGAGCCCTGTATTTATAGAGTTTCAGGGCTCTCAACTGTCTTCCCTCAACACTACGACAGTTACCAATTTGACTCATTGTGGATCGTAAAATCCGAACCGATTACACCTGCATGGGTGACACGACATGCAGCGGTTTTCTTTGTCATGTCCCTTAGCGGTTTGTGCCATATTTCTAAAAGTGGGAGGTTACTCCCCTCCGTAGGCCACGTCAGATAGAAGGTTATCTTTTGTATTAAAAAACATTCCATTCCTTCATAGGACTGTCTTTGTAACCCATTTTTGGCCAAGTCTTGGATTGCGTTGTAATATTCACCCTGTATATGACCATTATCTTAATGCGACCCAAGTTACTTTTGGATGAGTTATCATCTTTGCGACAATTTGGGTTTCCCTAGACTACTCGTTTTCCTATCTCAGACAAGATTGACCATTAGATAATCCAAAACATAACTCAAGAATTTTGACCTCTTGGATGCTCATCTTGAAGAGAACGATGAAAGAAATAAGGACTTTAGTTATTTCAGTGTCGAACCAAGTTATTACATGTCAGAGTCTTTCATCAAATGACAATCTGAATATTATGTTACCCAAGCATTATCTTTAGAGACTTGTTTTAATAACATGCTTCACTCTCGTCTTTGACTTTGCAGACAGGAAAGGCTAGCTCCAAAACCAATGATATGCATGTCAAGGAAATTATTCATTTTTAAAAAGTTCTTTAAGATTAAATGGGATCCTCAAGCACTTCTTCCGATAGTTAAGGATGCATTGGATGTTTTTAAATAAAAGAAAGAAGCACGCGAAGGTCGATGCTCAAAATATTTTGAAACATTTAAGATAAAATAAATCCTTTTCTTCAACTTGAATCTTACATGAATGACACACACTAAAACGTTGAATGCAGGATATTACATTTTATCGTTGTTTATTTATTTGTTTTAAGTTTCTTTTATTTTAAACGCAATCAATTCAAACCCCCCAATTTAGTTAAACTTTTAATTGGTTCTAATTGCTTCCTTGAGAGACGACCTAGGTTAGCCCCCTTTGCTACGTTTTTGGGGTTAATTTAGTTTTATAAATTATTATTTGATTGCACACCGAAATTAACAACGTTTTAGTGTGTGTCAAATTTGGCGCCGTTGCAGGGAAATCAATTTAGCCAATTTTTTTTTCTTTTCTTTTCTTTTTATCATTTAATTTTTGTTAATTCTTTATTTTCTTGCTTTTGTTCTTTTCTTTTTTAAAATTTTTTTTTTCATTTTCATTTTTTCCCCAAAAAAAATATTTTCCTTTTTCTTTTTTTTTTTTCATTTTCATTTTTTTCCTTTAAAAAAATTCTTTTTTTTCCTTTTTTTTTTCATTTTCGTTTTTTTCTATCCAAAAATTTTTTTCCTTTTTTTTACTTTTTGTTTTTTTTCTTTCCTATCCAAAAAAAAAATATCAATTTTTGTTTTCGTTTAATTTTGTCCCTCAAATGTGCTATCATGTACTCTAACAATTTTTCTAGTTCGCAGTGGTGTAGTAGTATTCCTTGTTTTTCAGGTAATGGAGCGGATTTTGATAGTTTTCAATAGAGGTATCACCGGAGGATGGGGGAATTGGAAAGGTTACCTAGGGACACCATTCGGAGGGTATTGATGACCTTGTCGTACAATGTCGCCGAGTTGTCTGAACAACAATGGGAAGACCACTTGAGCCATTGTGGGGTGATGGCTTCACGATTCTACCCCTACCAACCTTACCCCGAGCCTTGCTCTCTTCCCCCTATCCTACCGAAACACATCAACTGCCACCACATGAACCTCAATCATACCTACATGACCCAAACCCACCATATCCTTATTCACCAGAGCCCACATATTGCCAACCTTCACTAGAACCCTCATACCAACCTCCCCATTGCCAACAACAAACTCAAAATCCTTCCCTAGAGGTGCTGGCAATGTTGCTAGAGGAGATAATGTAGGGGGTGAAGGAGGTGCGTGTTGATTTGCAAGAGTTGAGAGGGGAGATAAAAGAAATAAACCATGGCTGCATCTAGTGGGCATGAGGAGAAAAGTTGCCCGGATAATGAGGTCGTGTGCGAAACACCACCATCTGACATCATTGATGATGGTGGGTCTTTAGAGGTTTCAGTAGAAGAGTCACCCCAAATCGTCATTCTTGATGATGAATCTGATACTGAGGTGGTATTTGAGGAGCCACAACCGGAAGAAGAAGCACATATCACTTGTGTTATTCCTGGTGTGGTAGAGGTGTTGGTTGAGCCTGTCATTCTGCCTAAATTCCCCCCGTCTATTCCATTACTCCCATCATCCCCTCTCCTAGCTTATCAGTTACCACCACTCAAGCTGCCCCTTAAGACATGTTCATCTCCTTGGACCATGTGAGTATGCTCAATTGGAAACTGATGGCCAGTTGCAAACCTTATATGAAGGGCTTGGAGACTTTCTTCCTACTACTAAGGGAAGGTTAGACCATGTATAGGGACAGTTCAAGAAGCCTCCTAGTGGGAACCTTCATCCACCCTCACTTGGAGTGATTAATTGTTGGATGATCAAGCCAAGGCAAAGGCTCAAAGCTTCACGGCATCGATGGAAGATCTCAATGCTTGGCTCCCAAAAGAAACATGGTTTCCAGGGCCATGACATGACTCATATGGTATGGGATCCAGGTGGAGGCTACTGCAGTAAACTTTGGTGGATGTTTCTGGACCAGTTCAAACATGATCCTCCATGAGACGGTCGTCATCCGTCCAACTTAAGGACATTAAAAAAAAGTGCTCGGTGGGAGACAACCCACCGATTGTGAGTTTTTCTTTCCTTTTCTCTTATTTATTTGTTATACTTCTTCTTTTTTCTTGCCCTATTTTGTGCATTGAGGCCAGTACACTTCTTTAAGTGTGGGGTGGGAAAATTTTGTTTTTTTAGAATAGTAGTTTTAATTGTGCTATAATTGTGGAAATTCATGAATAGGGAATAATTTAGACTAGTTGATGATTGATTTGTGCAATGTGAAATGTTGTGTTTGATTATTTATGGCATTATGTTTGATTGAGCATTTTATAGATCCTGGCATGTTTCAATTAATTGGATGATATTGCGATAGGATTTGAGCCTTTTATAGGATGACAACACTACATGCCATTCTTTTCTTTATTGTGTGTATACTCACTAGTGTTCAAGTCTAGAACTTGCCTGATTTTCTACATTGCACTTTTACCTTTGTACATGTCACGTGATATGATTGAGGCATTCCTTATGTATTTAGCTTACATATCCATATGAGCCTACCTTGAACATTTGACCCTTGCTAGCCCCTTTGAGCCTTGTAGCCTTTTATTGAATAATTAGCACAATACAAGCTGATAAACCAAGAAAAACCATGATACACCTGGCTTTAGGGCTTAGGAGAATTGTGGTACATCTGTTCATATGTGCTAAGCAACAAGTGTGGGGTTACATGAGGATGTGTAACATTCAAAGTAGGGGGAGAGCAACCGCAATTGCTCCTATTGGTTGGAAAATCTATAAAAGTGCCTATGGAAAAAAAATTGAGTCAACTAATATACAAAACAACCAATTAGGTGCACCGACAAAAACTCTCCCCTGAGCTAATGGGTAAGCGGTGGCAAGATTTCCAAAAAGTGTGAAAAAGTATGAAAAAAAAAAGAAAAAAATAATAAAAATGTTTGGGAATTTGTCATCAGGCTAATTGGAGAACAAGAGAAGCTAGTAGAAATCAAGGTCCTTGCACCGTTGGATAAGCACATATGCCACGAATTCTACTAAGTCTTAGGCTTTAGCTCACTGGCCATATGATATCCCACCTTGACCTTGGCCCCATTACAGCCTTAAAAAGACCTCTTGATGCATGTCATATATATTTGGTGATCTGTGATGCTTAGAAGAAAGTTAAGCCTATGGAGGCGACTCTAGTGTAGTGTTTGAGAGAGCATTGGATGAACTTATACACTTTGAGTCACGAGTGACACACACTAACCTGTGAGGCCCAATTGATTTTAACATGCCTTGACTTATTCTTTGTTCATGATTAATATGTCAAGAAAATTAGTTTTAATGCACAGTGATATCATCTATTGTCTAAATGTACTTTTATTTTTGGATTGTCATGTATTTTGCACAGTTGTCTGGTAGCTAGTGAGTCAGCTTAAGTGCCTCCCTGAGTTTCGTGGCTTTGCAGGGGGTTATAAACAGGATCGCCGCACTAAAAAGATTTTTTTTGTTTATTTGTTTTTTTTTTGTTTTTAGTTTGCTTTTGTTCTTAGTCCCTTGCATGAGGACATGCAATTGTTCAAGTGTGGGGTAATTTGATGGGCGGATTTTGTATCCTATTTTATTATTCTATAATTGAACATTGTATACTAAAAATATGTAATTTTAATGCTTAATTAATATGTTTTGCACATTATCCTCTTGTGAGAAATTGAGAAAAATGCAATTTTAAGCACTATTTTATCTTAGAATTTAATGTGTAGATTTCTTTTGTTCTTTTTTAGTTTTCTATTTTTATTGCAGAAAATAAATTGTCAAGAGGATCATTGAAGATTTAAAGAGATTTGATAAGATATAAATTTCAAAGAAGAGGCTTGAAGAGAAGATTGAGACCAATAAATGAAGATTAAATTCAAATTCAAAAATATTTGGTCAAAAATTTGTTGAGGATTTTTAACGTTGACTTTGCCACGGATTTTGCGCTAGGATGGAGATTGAATCTCGATTTGACCTCAACTACAAAGTTTTAGATCTATCTCTTATCTTTAATAGGAGATTTGAATCACCTCAATCTGATATCTGTAGCCGAAGTTATCACGATTTTACTGACTGTTGTGCTGAAAGTGCGAGATTTACTCCCACTTTAGGTCAATCCTCTACAAATAGATATCTTCTCTCAACAACTTGGAAAGAACTTCATACTCAGCCTCCACTTTTATTTTTTTCATTTTTCCTTTTATTTTATGCACTTTAGGTTTATGTTAGTAGTGCTTAGTTATTCAAGGATTGTTAGAGTGCTAGCATTGACAACGCAAGCTCCCAATTATTTGCAAACTCCTTCCGTTATTGTTTTCAGGTTTTGTTATTTCAATTTTCCATTATTTTCTACTCTCTTGTTATTTTTATTTATTATGAGTTTTTATTCTCCACCCATGGAGGAGTAGTTTCTTAATATCTTGCATGCGGTAACTCTAGATTAGGATTAATTCGAGGTCTTGTGCTTAATGTTTATTCATGATTTGTTCTGCCTGTGATTAATAATATAGCGATTGCATGTTATTGGTTAGGGTTAATTCTAGGTTGATAGATCTTGACGATTGTAGGATTTATTGATTTAGGATTTGGGAACTTTTTGCGGAACTAATTAGATTTAATTAGGTTGTGCAATTGGGACATAATTGTGAGTGTAATTAATTAGTATAGTGGTGAGTATTCCCGCCTGTCACGCGGGTGACCCGGGTTTGATCCCTAGCAACGGCGCCAAATTTGACACACACTAAAACGTCATTAATTTCAGTGTGCAATCAAATAATAATTTATAAAACTAAATTAACCCCAAAAACGTAGCAAAGGGGGCTAACCTAGGTCGTCTTTCAAGGAAGCAATTAAAACCAATTAACAATTTAACTAAATGGGGGGTTTGAATTGATTGTGTTTAAAATAAAAGAAACTTAAAACAAATAAATAAACAATGATAAAAGGTAATATCCTGCATACGGTGTTTCCAGATCAATGATTAATTGTCATTAGTTCCTAATTAATTATCCACAAGATCTATCAACCTAGAATTAACCCTACCCAATAACATGCAATCGCTATATTATTAATCACAAGCAGAACAAATCATGAATAAATATTAAGCACAAGACCTCGAATTAATCCTAATCTAGAGTTACCGCATGCAAGATATTAAGAAACTACTCCTCCATGGGTGGAGGATAAAAACTCATAATAAATAAAAATAATAAGAGTAGAAAATAATGGAAAATTGAAATAACAAAACCTGCAAACAATAACGGAAGGAATTCGCAAATAATTGGGAGCTTGCATTGTCAATGCGACCGCTCCAACAATCCTTGAATAACTAAGCACTACTAACATAAACCTAAAGTGCATAAAATAAAAGGAAAAGTGCAGAAAATAAAAGTGGGGGCTGAGTATGAAGTTCTTTCCAAGTTGTTGAGAGAGGATATCTATTTGTAGAGGATTGACCTAAAGTGGAAATAAATCCCGCACTTTCAGCATAACAGTCAATAAAATCGCAATAACTTCGGCTATAGATATCGGATTGAGGTGATTCAAATCTCTAATTAAAGCTAAGAGATAGATCTACAACTTTGTAGTTGAGGTTAAATCGAGATTCAATCGCCATCCTGGCGCAAAATCTGTGGCAAAGTCAGCGTTAAAAATCCTCAGCAAATCTTTAACCAAATTTTTTTGAATTTGAATTTGAATTTAATCTTCATTTATTGGTCTCAATCTTCTTTTCAAGTCTCTTCTTTGAAATTTATATCTTATCAAATCTCGTTTAAATCTTCGATGATCCTCTTGACAATTTGTTTTCTACAATTAAAATAGAAAACTAAAAAAGAACAAAAGAAATCTACACATTAAATTCTAAGATAAAGTAGTGCTTAAAATTTCATTTTTCTCAATTTCTCACAAAGAGTATAATGTGCAAAACATATTAATTAAGCATTAAAATTACTCATTTTTAGTATACAATGTTCAATTATAGAATAATAAAATAGGGTACAAACTCCACCTATCAATGAAATTGTAACATCCCATAGTTTTCAATAAAAAGGGGGGAAGCCGAGCGCTGCAGCATCCCCAGCACGCTACAGCAGCTCAGTGCGGATTGGGTGTTGTAGTGCTTAAGGAGCATTGTAGTGACACAGAGGTCTCTGACTTGGCTGGCAAGTTAGTTTTTCCTATAAATAGAAGTTTTTCCTGAGTATTTTTACTTGTTAACTCACTCAGGGATTTCTGAAGGTTGTGCTTTGAGCGTGAACTTTCTCTCAGATCTAGTTATTTTATTCTTTCTCTTTTTCTTTGGTTCGCGGGGAAGCAGTGTAACATCCCTTTTTTTCCCTTAGCAAAGATTTCATAAATTAAATAGGGAAACAAGCCCTCACACAAGCCTTTGGGTTAAAAGTGTCTGTAGAAGAAATTCTTCTCAGTTTCAGGAAATTCTGCAGACATTAGAATAAACCCTTTTTGTCGTCCAAAGTACCCGTAAAAGGTACGGCACAGACGAGAATTTACAAACACATCAAATGAACCTAGAATGTTACTTGGAAAAATTAGGGGATCGCAAAGACGTGATCAAAATATTTTTAGAATAGTCGTACGCGAAGTACCGGGACCGGAAACGATAAAACCTGATCAAAATTGATCTGCCGGAGCCCGTTAATTCTTAGCCACAAAAAGTGGCCAAGACACAAGGCCATACACGGCCAAGAAGGTGTTCACTTGGCCAAGTCAAAGTCCAACATGGTGAATCACCATATGACTCATGAAAAGGACATGTATAATAAGATAAAATAAGGGCGTTTTGGGAATTTTGCCCCAAGGGCAAATTTGGAAAGAGGAATTTCGGCCCTAGGCCTATAAATACCCCCAAAATCTGAAAATTTATAGAAAATTTGGAAACCTTGCCAAGTCTCTGCCCGATTACACAATCGACTGTTATTCTGTCAAGCCAAAGGCTCAGACACTTCCTACAACCAACTCAGTCCAAATCCCTCAGAAATTCCTTAACCTAAACCTACAAAAAGCCTTCAAAATACCTAGAGAAAGTTTGGAAAGATTCAGCCCAAGAAGATTTAGGAGCCATCAAAGCAAGTTAGAAGAAGTCTACAGGAAACACCAGAACCGTAAAACATAGGTAAACTAACATATTCACTGTCTATGTGATTTAAGATGTATGATGATGTTTGTGCTATGTTTTATGGTAGATATATCTGTGGTTAGGATGCATTTTATGTGACCTTGGTATATATATGTTGTTGATGATTGTCTGGATCTGCTGGTGCTGTCTGTGATTTTGTCAGAATTTAGGAAAGCCTAAGACGGGAATAGGTATATGATACGATTTTGAAGGGATCTGTATGCTGAGATTTTTATCATGAAAAACTAATGTTATTTTTGATTTCTACACGAAAAATTGAGTGGGGATGTCAAGTTTTATGATTTTTGGAGTCCCCCGATGAATTTCTCAGCAAACAGGCAGAAAACAGAGTTTTTGTGAAAAAGGGCAAAATGGGAATTTCACGTCTTGGGACTGAAAAACTGGGTTTTTTTTTTTCAGAAAATATGGGTTTGGAACTATCAAAAACCTTGAGGACAAGTCTTGAGTCTATTGGGTTTTTGAGAACAAAAATTCCAAAGGAAAATGGCGTTTATGGAAGCGAAATGGTAATTTTGGGAAAAAGGGCAAAACTGGAATTTCGTGCAGTGGGGTTCAAAATCTGAGTTTTTAGACATGAAAAGTGATCTTAGGGCTACCAAAAACCTTGGGGTAAGGTCTCGGACCTCTCCGATTTATGGTCGCTAATTTCTGACAGAAATCAAACGTCTGTTGTACTAGTTGCGAGGTCTACGTTTGTTATGTTGAAGGCATGAGATTATGTTCCTTATATGTGAAGTTAGTGATAGTATATAATTGATTTTATGAATGATGTGAATATGTGTTATACGTGCTAGATGTGCTATGTGCTTCATGAATTGGTTGTTAGGAAAGTATGGATTTAGGATGGAAATGAGTTTAGGAACATGAAAGTATGTTTATTGTTGTTAAAAATGAACGATGAGAGATGGAAGAAATATTTTGAAGATTGATTTCGAGGAAACTTGTGGAACATGGAAAAAATTGCAGGAATTAGGGGCTGAAATTCGTTAGGTAGCGCTAAGCAGCTAGGGTTCACGCTGAGGGCCAGTGCGCTGAGTGGCACCTCCTATGCGATGAGCGGCCTGACTGAAGTTCAGAATCCCCATTTCAAAACTTGTCATTTTCTTAACACAAACACTTTTCTTAAACATATTCATACTGCTTGCAATTATCCATGGATCTACTAATTGAACTAAGTATGCTAAATTGAACTATTGACTGGATATATGAACTATTAACGGAATATATGAATTGTCGATTGGATGTATGAACTGTTGACTAAATATGTGAACTATTGACTGGATATATGAACTGTGGACTGGATATATGGACTGTTGACTGAAAAAGGAATAAGGCATGACGCCATTAAGTCCCTAAAAGGAAATAAAGGAGGAATGAGGTTAAAGAATTCTTTTCCTAGTTGTGCCACTATCCGACAGGAAAGGCAAGCTGAACCCTGAGATTATTTCGTCCCTAGCATAAGGATAGGTAGGATCCCCTCGCCATTCCTAGCATAAGGATGGACTCTCCTATCGTGAGCTATTCAGGTTAAGCGCTGCCTGGTCCTCACGATACTGAGACAAAAATGAAGCAGCTTGTGGTGGTAGGCCACCGCTACCGGGGGGGTTGAGCTTGAGTATGTGCTCTAAGTGATATACAACTGTACATAAGGGGATGTATGTGGAAGCTTATAATTAAAATGTGCACGGTTATAAGTGGACGCACACTGAAGCTTATTATGCACGTGAATTATGTGATTATGTGACTTAGGAAGTAAGGTAGAGAACAAATGACTTAGTTAATGAAGAATAGGTTCCCTAGTCACATAGATAATTTAGATAAATCTGCTCAGGCTTAGCATGAATATTAATAAATAGTAGGGATATAGTATAACTGTAACACCTAGAAAACCCTGAGCAGCCTGAAGCGTGAATAAGGATAAGAAATCCCCTAATCCCTAAGTTTTCCCACTGAGAGCGCTATGTTCTCACCCCACTCATCCATGACTTCAGGATTCGACGAGGGACAACGAGAGGAGCGACAGGAGGAAGAACCCTCCCAAGGGAGGATGGCTGAAGACTAGACGATTAACTAGTAGATTATATATGTGTACTTGTACTTCTATGTGATATTTGCACTTAATACTTATAATACTAATTATGTATTTGCTTATGAATGTATGAGGGACCGTTGTTTGTTATCTTGGCATGTATTAATTATATCTTTATTTATAGTTAAGCATGCTATGTTTTCGCTCGCAATGTATGCTCTAACACGACAAGGTTCCTAATTTACGCTATGTAACGTACAAAGAAAGTTTTAATTTGGTCCATATTTTGGGTAACAATATTTTTTGAAGTATAAACGGGACTAAGTATTATCCCCACCAAAGTAGATAACAACTTAGCCAGCAAGTTTGCGACTTAAGCATATGCTAGCTAGCTGGGGTGTTACAAGCAGTGCCTCCATGTAGGGTGTTAAGAGCTTCCAGTGTCAGTACTCCTTAGTCGTCAGCCATTTTCAGGTAAGTGGCTTTTTTCACTGTCTATTTTTAGAACATGTATTTATTTTAAGAATTATTTCATTGTGCTTGTTTTTATAAAACACTTGGAGGAGGAATTTATTATTTTCTTTCAATGTTTATAAAATTAGTTATTTGTTTAGGAATTTCCTTATTTATGGAAGTAATTATTTAATGAAATTATTTATAAAATTATTTATGAAAATATTTATGAAGTTATTTTAGAAACTCATGAAATTTATTTTAGAATTACATGGGACCATAAATACTTATGCATTAAATAGGTCATGTTGCATGTGTGTGAATGTTTATGAACAAGTTAGTTATATTATGATATTAGTTATCAGTTAATGTATTTATGTTATCATGTTTACATCATTTTCATGGGAATAGATCTAAGATAGAACTGTATGTCGGTGACAACCCACGTTGACCCTGGTATACCTTGTATGATCGTCATGTAGAATAGGACTCAGACATGTAGAATAATTAAGGGAAGACCATGAAGGCTGGACATAGGAAGCCCGTAAGGCTTGATGTCATGTATCATGTAGAATAGGGCAAGACCGTGAGGCCCAGACATTATCATGAACAATTAAACTATATTTCTCGAATTCGTCTATCTAGTGAACTCCCTACTTTAATTGTGTTTCAAATGTTTTATGTATTATGTAATATAAAGTGTATAATGTTTGATTGATATTATATTATGTATTGCACATGCTTGTCATGTCTACAAAATATCTCATATCGTTGTGGGCTCTGTCATTCACTAAGCAATGACTCACCCCTCATCAATACTTTTTCAAACAACATTGACAAAGATACTCCTCTTATCCAGAAGATTCTAGCAGATCAGATCCTTAGTTAACTTCATGTTGCTGTAGAGTTATCCTTAGTTATATTTTAGTTATTTAGTTAGTTTATTTTTATGTCAATAGTAGAGTGCTCCAGTGTAACACAGGCAGGGTGTTACATATTTTCAATTATTTAATTTCGTATTTTTAAATATGATTTTATGTAAGGATTTTATGAGACATGTATTCAGTAAATTTATGAAGTTTAGTTTATTTTAAACGGTTTTCGTATTATTTGGTCATAAAACGTTGTGTGTTTTTCATGATTAGCACATTATGAGCTTTTCGTAAGGGAACTAGTCCATTACGTGTAGGTTGCAATTTTTGGGAGTCACCACATAAACTCTTCAAATTTTCACCGCTTTCAAATGCTCCTTTTAGGTTAGCTGATTCTTATCTCAATTCGCCTTGGAGAGCCATTGGCCTTACTTTTAAGATTGTGGATGACTCTCACCAGAAAAAGGTGTCGAAAACACATTCGACTTGGTTATCTAAGTATGGAAAATTAAGTTGATCATCGTTAATTTCCTACTTGAGTTCTTCGTTATCCTCCCCTAGGTATTTTATATCTCAAACTTTATCATTTTGTTGTTAATGTTTCCTTGTTATAGAAGAGCAAAGAAAACTTAACAAGAAAGATGGTAGCTTGAGCTTTGCTTTCCATTGAGAGGACGATGAATAAGAATGAGAAAATCTCTATTTTGCCCTAGGGTAATGTCTTGGGTTTTATAGTGGAGAAATGAAGATGATTTTGCTTATGTTTGGTGTTCTTGGAAGAGGGAATAAGTTAGGTTTGACTCTTGAAGTCTTTCTTTTTTTCAAAGAGTGAAAGAAAGAAGATAGGTTATTGGTCTTCAAACTTAGGTTTAGAAAATTAGAAGTGTGAATTGTGTGTCTGTTGTGTTTGGTTGTGGAATGTGTAGAGAGAGTGGGGAGAGATATTGAAATTCTTGGAGGGTTGTTGTGAGTGTGTAAGAGGTGGTTAAGTGTCTTAGAAGTATGTGTGCCATCCTTTTTTCTTTAAGGGTGTGTTTGCGGATTGAGTTTAAGAGGGGAAAGAGAGGAAAGGAAAGGGTTAGGGGCTTATTTAATTATGTTTGGAAGTTTTAGTTTTAGGAAGGGAAATATGGGACGGATTTAATTTGTAAACCTCCCCTCAAAACTCCTCCATTTTGAGTTCCCTCCAATCTAGGGTTTTTGGAAAGTTTATAGTATAATACAATGCAAAGTTATAATGTTACCCTTTTCAAATATAGTTTTTCTTAAAATAATAATTTTTTAAACAAAATCCAAAAAAAAAAATATTCCAAAATTTTTTTTACCAAATTTTTTTCAAAAAATTTCTTTTCCCAAAAAGTTTTACAAAAAATATTTTTTTCAAAAAATATTTCTAAAAAAAAAATTAAATATTGTGGTGGAAGGTAAAAATGTAAAAAATACATCACAAACCCTTTATTTCTCTTCCCCTTCTATAGTTTGCACTCCCAAACAAAGAGAAGGGAAACCTACCAAACCCCTTCTTTTCCTTCCCTTCCTTATTCTTTCCTTTTCTTTTGTCCCCCTACTCTCTTAACTCTCAAACACACCCTAAAAAGGATGGACAAAGGCTTAGCTTAGGAAGGAAGGTTATTATTGCCCTTAGGGCTGTTAAAATGAGCCCGGCCCGTGGGTCCGGTCCGTTTACCCGGTTAAATGGACGGACTTTACATGCAAAAAATAGGCTTGCAAAAATTTGAAAAAAAATTGAGCCGGCCATTTAGGCCCCGCCCGCTTGGCCCGCGAGCTAACCCGTGAGCCCGTGAATTTTTTTTTTGAATTTTTAAAATAAATTTTTTTTGAATTTTTTTATTTTTTTAAAAAAAATAAACGGGTTGCCGGCCGGCCCGTTTGACAGCCATAATTGCCCTTATCATGATTAGGGCTCACTAATTTTTTTGTCAATTTTTTTTGATGGTTTACTCTCATTAATCAAGGGAAAACTGCCAAGAGTAATATAAAACGCTGATTATAAACACCATGCCACTGTGTGAATAAAACACTAGCAAGGCATGACAAATATTGGTCAAGTCTATTAAAAACCTCTCGAAAAAACCTAACTGAGACAAAATTCGTAAATTTTTGAATGAAAAAAGTTAACCCAATCAGCATAAGACACCTTTATAACATATTCAACAAGGACTATTACAAAAATTCACAACTCCACTATTTACAAAATGGAAAATTAAGCAACACGACTAATATAACTTCACCACTGATTTTTGTTGTCACCTAATGGTTAATAAAAGATGATGCTTTTGTATTTAACCTAATTAGGGAGTCTAATCAAGATTAGTGGTCTTCATGATTAGTGATTAGGGAATTAATCATGTTTATTAATTAGTCAAAAATATATATTTAAACTAGGTCTAAGAGATTAATTAATTGACTCTAAATTAGAAATTTAATCCTAGCTAGTTATAGAATCAGTCCTCAATCATGAACTTAATCCAAGGTTTGATTTTCAAAAGAGTTGACTTTTTCAAAATTCTTGTGAAAAAAATAAAATAAAATAAAATAAATAATTATCCACAATTTGAAACCAATTCATTTGTTTAACACCGATGGCCTAATTCACTTGAACCAGAAAACACAAAAATGCAAAGCCGTGAAAAATATCAGAAAGGATGCTCATTTTAATATCCACGATTGTCGCTACACATGCTCAAGATAATTTGGCGCTTCCATTGGTTTGCCTTACGATAAAGTTAAAAAAACTGCAAGTGACGAACAATTACGTACGCATCATAAATACATAAAACTAATACAAATACGAGCACTTGTCATTTTAGTAATTAGATCAAGTCCTACCAAATTAAGACACCGAACCTAATTAATCAAGTACATATATAGGGGCAAAAAAGGGAAGGAAAAAAAGCATGAAGAACAACCAACTATACAGTTATAATTAATCATCACCACAGAGCTGCCTAGCTATAACTAGCTGATGATCAACATAAGGCTACACGTTTCTCACATCGCATTCGTTCCTTCTTTTCCTTCCATCAAATGCATACTTAGGAAGGATCGGAGGAGCTAGCATCAAGTAGAAATTATAGTTGGAAAAAAAAAAAAAACTGTTTTCTTTTGACAATTTCATAATGACATAATAAAAGGCACCTCCTATGTGTATTATCATCGATGCTAAGTATTATCAATATCATAACTATTATCATCATCATTTATGTGAAGTAATTAATACGAGCGGTGTGGTTTAAATGGGTCCAAAGTCCCTAACAGAGAAAGGAGTGTTGTCGGGCATGTTCCCAGCGTGGCGTAGCCCCAGCGTGAGTGACACGTCGCCACCGGGCGTGGTCCCGAACCTGACGAGCGCGGACGAAGAAGAAGAGGAAGGAGCCACGTCAGAGGCAGAGGGGGCCCCGCAACCCGCTGCGGCCAAGCTTCCGCGGCGACACGTGTCCCTCGTGGCCATCGGTTCCAAGCACTGTGACACGGGTGGCGCCACGTCAGGGGCTTGGTTTTCCGAGAAGCCTTGTCTGTAAATTGCAGCAGCGGCCAGCGAAGGGTCGCTTTCCGTGGCGGATCTCTTGCCTGCTGCTGCTGCTGATGTTGGTGTGGTCGGAGGAGGTGGCTGTGGCTGTGGCTGTGACGGTGGCGCTGCTGACGTTGACGTTGTCGCTGCTGCGGTTGAGGGCGTTGGAGTTTGCGCTGTGTTATGATGGTGATGGTGATGGTGGCCGCTGTCGTTGCTGCTGCTGCTTTGGTTCTCCTTTCCATGATCTTCTGCGGCGCCAGTGCCAGTGCCAGTGCCAGCTGTGCCCCCCTCTGCTTCCTTGAGCTCTTGTTGGTACATGTCTTCCACCATGGGCTTCCAGAGGCGAACCCTGGCATTAATGAACCAGTTTGACACCTGAAACAAATAGGAAAAATTCAATCACCGAGTGAGGCTATTCGTATATAATTTGCAGTGTGGTGGTGTGGAGTTAAATGTTGAGAGTTAAATGTTATTCATGATCCAGGTAGAAATATAGTAAATGCTCATTAAGTCATGTAAAAGTGATACCGAAACTCTAGTCCACAGATAACTGAGTTGGATCGGCACAAAGAAAAATGTCTTTCTTTAATTACTCACTGTTTATTGAGACATTGTGTTAATCTATTGTTATTGTAGTACTCTAATGATAGATGTTTAGTGAGCCACTGTGGTGTTTCATGAATGATGAGTTTGAATCACATAATTCTTACTAAATCTGTTCCTACAAAATACGTGAGCTACGTGATTGATAGAGCTATGTTATTTGTACTCGTTATGTGTAAAATATTATGTCGATTGATATTTTATTTATTATTTGATAAAGTTTCAAAAAGATATAAATTTTATTAAAATTTCATCTAATAATAAATAAAATATAAATTAACACGGTAAAATAAACACACATAACATTTATGAGATTGGTGTTGTCCCCCCGGTTTGATACATTAACTAATGATTGAGAGAGTACATATTTAGTTTCCATTTTAATCTTTAAATAATATCATTAGCAACGAGGGAAAAGGTAAGCATAAAATATTGCTTTCTGACTCATTGTTGTTTGTCCCTCCATGTAAATCGTGATTAGACATTGTACCGTCTTCCCTGTGTGTGACATTCTGGACAGTGAAATGATAGATTTAAATGATAATGCAATTATATGTGTACACTCTAACAAGACAAGACTAGAGATTTATCGGCAGTTTCTTCCTAGAATGGACTACATGCTTCCAGAAAAAAATTAAAAAAAAAAATCTTATAGTCTCGTGAAAGAAAAGAGATTCTTCCTCTAATTGAATCGTGTACCATAAAATAGTTTTTCCCATGCTTTGAATGACCTTTTATTTGTCTACACTCTAGACTGTTTAGCCCTTCCTCCGTCACCATTATAGGGTATAGGCATAGATGCAGGCGTCAGAAAAGTTCATAGATTCTTTGATCACTACCGGTTAATAACAGGAGAAACTACTGTTCAGTGAATATAATCAGGAGAAATTTTTATGTGCATTATGGTATAACATATTTATGTAAAATATATTTAGAGTATTGATTAAAACAGGAAAGCAATTAAGAGTACAAACTATACTTATATAAATCATTTATAAGCACGTAAGAATTTCTCATAATCGATGAACCAATTTTATCATGGAGTAAAATTAAAATATTAGCCAATGTGGATGCAAAGTGTTGTGTTGCCTTGTGTCATTGACAGTTTTGTACAAATTGAAGACTAATGATTCAGATGGAACGTGAAAAATTAACTATGAAACATAGCTTATGTGATATATATGTCCTAAACTACTTGATTATTGAAACATGAAAATAAAAATAAAACTGTTTAGCAGACATAGTTGCAAGAGAAAAATAATCGGATCACACCGCAATTTTCAATATGACAATTCTTGGATAGCATCAGTTCACAAAGGTGGAATGTTTATCATATTGAGGTCCACCATAAATCTCACATTTATGTAAATGAAGCTATTCAAAAGTTGTGAAATTAAGTAATATGGTACAACAGCACAACACAGTTGCATGATTACGTAACATGGCCTTAATTATCATAGAATGGAAGGGATAAATTAGTATTTCCTCTGTTTAAACTTAGATGTTGTTTTTTTACTCAAAATTTTGTCTCATATTAGTTGTTTGATTAAGCTAATGAAATATTAATTATTGTCTTCCTAACTATATTTTTATTTACTATAAACTTTATACTATTGTATTAATTGTATTATAATTTTTCATAATACTCTTTCATTATTTGCTCAATACATGTTTTAATTAAAGAGAATAGCGAGAGAATAAAAAATATTAAATGATAATTTAGTCTAAATATTTAATATTTTTTTTAAGTATAGGTAAATTAATTATTTTTTTAATAGGTGTCAGATGAAATAATGAACTTAATTACTATGTGATTATAACATCCCCAATGATCATTCATTTCCCCTTATTTATGGATCCTACTGTGTAGTTGGGTGAAGCCAATTGATATGAGAGAGAAAACAAGTGTCACTTATTGAATAGGCGAGATTCGAAAGCAGCTAACTCCCACATCTCATTGCTTCTATACTTAACCCGGATGTTTTAATTTTAGAATGAAAAAAAAAAAAATTAAAACTGGTCTTAAAATTCTTGTTAAACCAAAAAAGAAAAAAATTGATCAAGAAATGAGATATATTAATTTTCAAAGTCATTACAACTTAAAAACTTAGCCTTTTTTCTTATTTCATTAACCATTGCCCTTTTAAGAATTTTTGTCTTTAAAAGAACAGGTTCATTCCGAATTGATGCCACGAAGGAACATCTCAATTTCAGAAATTTATGACATGAACGAAAAAGAATCAGAACCAACTTAAACCTAGAAATTAAGAAGAAGAAGAAGAAGAAGGGGGGGGAAAAATAGAGAACGACTTTCCTGCTTTTTCTTTTTCAAGGAAAAGAAGAAAAAAAAAACGGGTAGAGAGGAAAGAAACAATAAAACCCACGTTGCTGTTTGTCTCTCTCGAAAGGGAAGAGAGAGGGACAGAAGGAAACTAAAGAGGCATGACCCCAAAACCGTGTAAGTTGCATCTGGACTCACTGCTGGTCCCTCCCTTCTCTTCGTTCCAGCCCCATGGGATATTTCTCTTTTCTTTTCTCTTCTTTCACATGTGGTCCTTGCGGTGTCATTAATTAATTACGAAGAGGGGGGTAGCTAAAAATTGTCTCTTTCTCTTTTTTTTTTTTTCCCTTCTCTCTTTCTCTCTTTGTAAAATTGTGTGGTGCGGCGTGGTGTGTGTATGGTGGAAAGCTAAGAGTGGAGGGGACGAACCTGATTTCTCGATAGCCCAGTCTGCCTTGCCAACAGGTGCTTATCTGCATCGCTTGGGTACCTGAGGAAAGAGACCAGAAAATGACATCAGACTCTCTCCTGCCGTATAAAAGAGACACCCCAGCTTTCTGTACCCTTTCATTAGCTTAGTATGAATGAAACCTTTCTTTCTGTCCCTTCATGGGGCGTGAGAATCTAAGAGAAACAACGAAAGATCGATCTACGTCCTTGCTGCTGTAGCAGATAAGTAATGTGGATTGTTTCCTAACAGATTGATTGATTCCCTCTACACACTCACCACGCACGGTACTCTTCTTTATTCCATTTAATTCAATCGGCTACTTTAATTTAATCAGGCCTTTGGGTTAATTTGGGACTTCGTTTCTTCAATATATATATCTATATATATATACTGAATTGAAGACGCCAATAAATTGAAGTTAAAAGCAAGAAAGCATGTTAGACACGTATATGAGTTTCAAAAGAAATGTGTTGTGTGTATATTTGTGATTAAATTTGAAGGTAACTGTAGAAAAAAGGAAAATGGTAAATGGTTTATGAATTAATCAGAAAGAAATTATAAAAATGTTAAATGGAATATCTTTTACAGCTTTTCGCTGGCGAGCTTACATCCCAAGGAAAGGACGCTGCAACATTAATGACTGTCTCTCTAAACGATAGTATGCAAACGACACACAAATAAAGGCTTTTAGATTCTCTCTTTTGGTCTTTCCATCTGCAACTCCTTTCCTCTCTTTGTTAATTAACGGAAGCCGTGCATGCTCCTTTCTTTTTCTTCTCTCCAGTTACTCATCACGGCATCTTTCGTGTTTTATGTTATCCTCTTTCATATTTATGGCAAAAATTGAATATAATTATATATGTCACGCTATCCCCTCTCCCTCACAATGCATGCAATCATTAGCTGCTTTGTCTCTCAAATCTGTCATAGACTCCGCTAATCGTCATGGTTTAATAATTAAAGTAGTGTAATTCATCGATCAAACCCTTGTTACAAATGATTCTTACATATATCTCATCTCGACGTCCAGAGATAAATAGAACCTCATTCTGCTGTCAGATATTAAAATTTTCAAAGAACAAAATTTATACAATGTTCTTTTTATGCAAACATGTAGTATGATGATTATCTCCCTTCATACATGCATAAGGTAGTTTTTTTTTTTTTTTTTTCAGGTTGTCTGCCCGATATCCAAGGCTTACTAATCTCGGTCGATCCGAGTCGAGCGCCTGGCTATAGCAGGTGAGTCTCCCAACGGGAATAACTGCATATACAAGGTCTCAAACTCGGGACCTTGCTTAAGCGATACGTTTATAAGGTATCTTTTTAAAAAAACCACTCTTGTTCCCACCATATAAATTTCTTTAGGCACCGTAAATTAAGAGGATAAAAAAAGAAGAATCTCTCGTCCTAGTCAATTCCGAGTATGACAAAATGGATTGAGTCCTTGTAAGTGATAGTAGAGTAGAGAGAGAGAGAGAGAGAGAGAGGGGCGTACGGATGGAGAAAATGCTCGAAGAGCCAGGCTCTCAAAATGTTGACAGATCGCTCAGGCAGACCCCTCTGGGGCCTCCAAGCCTCCTGCTCCATCATCCCCATCTGGTGGAACGCCCTCTGCTGCCTCAGGCTGTGCTCGAGCGCCTTCAGCCTCGGGGTCTCCCCCTTCGTCAGCCCCGTCGCCCCGGCCCCGTCCTTCTCCCCGAGGACCTCGCAGCTCAGCCTCAGCTGCGCCGTTATTGCGTCCTTCAGGCACCGGAAGTGCCGGGACATCGCCGTCTGCGCCAGCGCCGTGTACGGAACCGCCGCCCCGAAGCCCATCACCTGGTCAAATGAGCTCGCCACCACGTGCATCTGCTCGCAGTAGTGGCTGTATCTGCGGTCCACCTGTTTTATTCATCCACATGATTGATTAGCCTTGATATATCGCTATGCCAATAATATTAGTGAGTCATAATGTGCGATTATTGATTGCAAGTTATTGCGATGAAATGCCGAAAGAGCCACTTTATAAAAGATATATAGGGGTAGAGTGCTAACATGCATGCTCTCATTCATTCATCCATTTTGCGATTGTGAAAAAAAGCTGGATGCACCAACCGAAAGTATTAATTACGGAGAAGAAATAGGTGCGTGTGTGTGTATATAGTTTCGTTGAGAATGTGATGTGTGGGAACTAATTAACCAATGCAACTTGTGAAACAAAAACACTCGTGTGTGCGTGTGCGCGCACAGATATTCTCAACTTGTTCTCATTAAAGTATTTGAATTTGGTGGCAAAATTTGTTGTTATGAATAATTAATAATAACAAAACCAGCTGGAGAGAGGATAATAAAAGTGTCAAAAATGTTACTTATACACTCATACATACACCATTAACAATGCGCAAATTTTATTCTCATGAGTGCACAGACATTACAAACTTATAGATTATATTCTTAATTGTACTTAATTATGTGCACAAACATTACAAACATTAAAACACAAACTTTATGTATATAAGTATAGAGTGTGTGTATGGTGTATATTTTTTGGTGTACGTAGCAGGACTCTCTAAACGTGTGAATATGAAATATAGTGGGGAGATGTGCAGTAAACTTTTTAACATTAAACGAGAATGAAGAATATCAGTGTGTAATTCTTATAATCACTCTTCACCGGGCAGAACCGATTGCTAAAGCTCGTGTGTGTAAAAGAAAATTTAAGTAAAAGGGATAGAAAAGACCCCTCTCCCGATCGATCCCTGCCCCCGGGTCAACTGAGATATGATAACAATGGAAAATATTTCTATGATGGCTATGGATCTGAGGGAGCAGCGTTATCCTATTCCTAACAACTTGTTACGTAATGTATATGGTGAGTGGCTTCCTTCTGTTGGGGTCTGCTTAATAATTAGAAGAAACGTCACTTCCTGGTTGACGCGTTCTCCTATAATGCTAGTGTTCTTTCTGGTTTCACACTCTCACCAAACTAAGGGGAAAAAAAAAGTATATAACAAAATAAAATGATGCACACAATCTTCCCCACCAATCGAATCGGAGGACTAAAATATGAGTTTTGGTTAAAATAAGGAACAAATCCCCACCAACTGATCGTTAAGGAGTGGAACGCCGGCACTTTCCTTTCCCGGTTCGCAAAGAAAAAAATTCAAGATATCTACTTTACCGGAAAACTGTGTGTTTTTGTATTAAATATTAATTGGACTAAACAAATAAGAAAAAAATAAAAATAAAAGGTATGGGGGGGGGGGACCTTGACTCTTGATGAAGACAAAGGATAAGAACTAAGAAGAGGGAAGAGGAGAAAGAGGAAAGAGGAAAGGATTACATGCCTCGTCAAGCATGGTTAGAAGCTTGACCTTCCTCCTCTGATGCTCGATCCTGTCAGCAGCTGACAAAGGAGGCGGAGGATCCCTTGACGAAGACGAAGAAGCGCCCTGGTTATTGGAGTTGCTAGGGTTTGAGAGCTGCCTAGTACTGAAACTGTTCTTCTTGAACTGACCCCTCCCGACGCTGCAGAACTCTTCAAGCAACTCCTGAGCGGCCTTCACATACTTTGAGCTCCTCAGCACGTTCACTGCCCCCAGCGAGGTCGACGGCAGCGACGACGACAACCCAAACCCAACGTGTCCCAACGCTCCTTGCATATGCAACGCCTGGTGGTGGTGGTGGTGATGACCGCCGCCCAGATTCTTGTTATAATGATACTGAGCCGCAGAAGAAGGAGAAGAAGGAGGAGGAGGAGGAGGAGGGGGGCCTCCATACAGAAACCCAGCACCGTCCCCCATTCTCAATTCCTCAGCCGTGGCCGCTTCCAGTCGCTGCAGCGAAGAGCACAAGGACAAAGAGAGGCCCTGGCCTTCCACGACGCCTCCAACGATCCCCTGGTGGTGGTGGCTGGCCGCGGCGCCTTCTTGAGCGCTGCTGTCGGGGACCCACGTGAATTGGCCAAAAGCGCCTCCTGGAGTGTCGCCGGGGAAGCCTTGCCGCACGTGCAGCGCGGAAGGAGGAGGAGGAGGAGGAGGAGGGGAAGGCGATCTGGTTTGCGGGTTCATGAGAAAAAGCTGCATGGCGGCGGCTGAGTCCGAGTTCATGCTGGGTGGCATCTGATGATGATGATGCTGCTGCTGCTGGACGAGGCTGTCACGACTACTACTGTGGTTATGATGGTGGTGGTGGTGATGATGATTCTTGGAATCTCCCAACGGTCCCAACCCGGTCGTTAACATCCCTTGCCTGTTTCCGTACCAGTCGTCGCTTCCCACGCTGCCGCCGCTGGCCACTGCTGCCTGCGGCCTCGCGGCGGACGAGCCGCGGAACGTCGCCGTCGTTGGTTGAACCAGCAACTCGGCGGCACCGTGGCCGCCGCCGGCAGGAGGGAAATTGAACATCTCCGACAGCATCCCCGCCGTTTCGTAGGCGGGGATGCCTCCGGACTCCTCGTCTTCTATGCCAACTTGTGGCGGCGGCGGCGGTGGTGGTGGATCGAAGCCTTGCACCCTCGCTTTGTCCCCTCGAACCTGCTGGGGCAGGTGCTGTTGTTGTTGTGGTTGGTTCGCTATGGCGGCGGATCTGTCGAAGCCATTCGAGAAGCTGAAGATTCCTTGGTGCTGGTGGTGGTAGTCTTGGGACATAGAATAATTGGAAGCGTGGTCTTGGGGCTTTTCGAGGACGGAGAAGGAGCGGTGGTGCTGCGGTGTCTTTGAATGCGAGAGCATGGAATGAAGCGGTGGGGATGCTGCTATTCCCATGTTGAGATTTTGGTCGTCGTCATCACCATCGTCTTCGGTTAATTCTTTGGTAAGCAAGCACTGTTTGATTGTCTTCACCTCGTTAATTGAACCGATCGGTGATGAGGATCAGCAGTATACCGGAACAGGCGAAATCTGACAAAACACCCACATCACGAAAACTCAAGTCAATTAGACATGGCGCAACTAGCTAGCGGCCGAATCTACGGAAACAAATAGAAAGAGAGACGGATGGTGGGGGAAAACAAAAATTGAGAGTGAGTGAGAGAGAGTGAATAAACAACGAAGGTTAATTCTATCTAGCTATAAGCTCTTCTCCTTTCATCTAAACATGTTTATTTCTTCCTCTTTTTTTATCATTTTCAGCTATGCTCATCACCTCTCATGTGTGTATATATATATGCACGCACATACATGTACCTCTTGGAGTTGCAGAGCATGAAAGGATGTAAAGCACTCAGACATCGTTTTCCCTTCTGCGGTATTGAAAGCTTCTTCAATTCCTTCTCTCTCGCTCTCTCTCTCTCTCTCTCTCTCTCCCAGGCACACTTGCATACATATGCACACTCTCTCTCTCTATCTTTCTCTATGTGTTGTCCCTCTGTCGCCTGTCGTCTCTTTCTTTCTCTCCTTTTCTTTCTCTCTCTGTGGATGGCTCCTTGCGGTAAGTGTTTTTGCAATCACCTTACAGAAAAAGAAAGATGGGAGTTGCACACAATATTAAATATAAAAAATAAAGAAACAAGGGAGGCTTTTTGGGTAACACGCTGTGCGTGAGAGAGAAGAGAGAGAGAGGGGAAAGAGAAGCAGTCGCTGTTATTCTCCCTTCTTCGCTCTTCACCTCCTCCTTTAGGTTTTTATTGTCATGACCATAATGCCATCACCAAGTGTTGGATTTTATTGTCATTTGCGTCCGTCCTTTGGGAGCCAACGCAAACTACGGAATAAAATAAAGATAAGGTCAGTACAAGGTCATCCTCAATGATCCAAGCTACCACCATCTTTTTGATGCCCCGGAATGGCCATATTGCCCTAGATAATCATTGCGGATGGGGTCATGAGCCAGTGTAACAGGTAAGGTCAATGGGGTCATTTCGTTGATACAAGTTCGATAATATATCCAAAGTGAAGTGAGATGGGGGAAGAGAGACGGGTTTTAAACAAAAATATTATTTATACGTTAATCTTCGATAAAAAATTAATATATCCCCACATGCATCACATGAAATGAGAGGGTTAATGTTTGTATTAAAGTTAAGTGTTCAGATAACATTTCTATTTTTATAAATAAGGAAGGCTATATAGTAAGTGGATGGATGGCACGTGCCGATGGATGGGCAAAACGGACAAGTTAGGTTTAATTTTGTGGGAGTCATTGGCTCTGAAAAGCACCCATAACCGCTTTAAGGATTGGCGCTGTCACTTATGGCCATGTTCATTTTCCATTTTGGTGTAGCCTTTGATTTTTACAGGTGTTTTTTATGTTTCACCTTCTTTTACTTGCATTTAATTATACTTTAACCTTCTAATCATTCGTCACTATGGATAATGAATTATACACCTTATTCATTTGTCCTCTTGATAAATGCATTTAAATTAAGAAAATAATTAATTTGCACATATTTAATGAAAATATTAAGTGTTTAAACTAAATTACTCTTTAATTAGTGGGAGAGATTGTTATGAAAAATTGTAATGCAATTAATACAGTAATAAAAAGTTCATACTAAATAGGGCTTTAGTTGAAAATACAATAATTAATNAACTTGAACAAGTAGAATGAACAAACGCATATACAAAGTGTGACTAAACATGTACAACGAGTACGAACAAACTTATATACACTATTTGAACAAACCAATAAAATAAGAATGAACAAATCCATACACACATGGTAAACAAACCTATATTCTTAGAATGAACAAACCCGGATGCATAGAGTGAACAAACCTATACAACTAGATTGATAAAATATTTCTGTTATATGCAAACAAGCCATTTAGTCGAAAATAAACAAACCTACCAGTTTTAGGCAAACAAACCTTTCAACAATACATGAACAAAAATTTATTGGTTAAATTAAACTACCAATGTAATCACAAAATTCTTTCAGAACAAACAAAAAACCCACAAATTGTTCAGTTACAAATCCAGATTTAGAAGAATAAAAAACCTACTAATCTAACTTACGTCTAAGTTGACATCTATAGAACCAATTGACATTGCAACGCCTTCAACCAATGTCTTCTGCGCTTTCCCCCACGGCTGACAGGAACGAGAGAAAATAGAGATCGATGAAAAAAAGAGAAAAAAAATGCACGAACAGATATGGGGGGCTGGGGGATAGAGAGAAGAGAAATGAGAGAGGGCTGTGAGAGATACGAGAAACGAGAGAGAGGTAGAGAGAGATGAAGGGGAACGTGACCGTGAGAGAGAAAAGAGAGATTGACTACTATGAGAGAGAATGGACTTTGAGTTGAGAGAGTGAGTGAGAGAGAGAAATACAAATTTTTATACGTATAAAACTTGATTAGTTGTACGGTGACACACCAAATTTGGTGTACACCAAGACTTTTCCATAATTCTAACACATCATCTTTGAGAAAATAAATTAACACAATAAATGTGGGTGCTACTACCTTTATCGTGATTGCACATATATCAAGCAATAGGAGGGAAATAAATTCTCTTGATTAAATTTCTTGTCATATGTTGTCAAATGTAATCTCTAGCCATTAATTAGTGAGGTGAGCCTCATGCATGACATAAACAACAAAAAAATTAATAATGAAATATCACACTCGACAACACATAACAAAAAATTCAATTGAGATGGTGTATTCCTCAATAGAGTGATTAGTGCAACTAGCAGTGAAAAATTATCAAACCTTACAAAGGTAATATTCAGTTCCTATCAAAGAACAGAAAGGATGGAGAAATTGGGACAATAAAAACATGTCTCTTACGTCATTTTTTTGAGATAATTACAGTAACTTAAAAATTGCTTTAAGACATGTCTTTTATATTTATCATTTTTAGAGGTACAAAAATCATCATATATAAAAATTATCCCAAAACAAAAATAATTTTATATAATATTTTGTCTATGTTCTCTTTCTCAAAATGTTTTTATCTACAACGTGGACAAGACCCAAACGTTATACTTTATATTTATATTTATATATATATATATATATATATATTATATTTGGTAGCTGTGTCTTAGGGTAATTAGGTGCATGTGCACCCCATATACATGTGCATGCCACTTACCACTCCCATCGTATGCTATGCAATTGCAAACCAAAAACACCAAAACAAACGAAACTATTATTGAAGTCTTTCTTGTTTGATTCTCTATGGGGGAAGGAATATGATATTTTGTCAATAATATCAAAAGAGAAATGTTCATTTATCTTTTTGGAAATCAGCAGCGCTGAACATTAAGGAAACTACGATTGTTTTTCTTTTCTTTTGGAATAGCAAAAAATAATTCCTTTTACTTACTATTTCATTGAAACCCATTATTGTAGGTGTCGCTTCGGTATCTCAAAACTCAAAATTTGCACTCAAATAACTCTTCTCAGTCAAGATTGGGAGTAATGATAAACGAGTTGTATTATTAAGAAAGAAAAAAAAAACCTATAATATAATTGTTAAGAGGACCTCATAGTTGTGGCAATGTTTACGAGATTGATTTCATTGCTCTGTCCGGAAAAACACCCTTAAAACCAAAATAAAGAAGAAGAAGAAGAAGAAAAATCCTCAAATCATATTACTGAAAACAAGACGATATTACATTGGCCCACCACATCGAGTTTCGTGGTAGCCTTCTATACAAGGTAGGCAAAATGAACATCTCAAACATTAAAAGGTTTGTTGAAAAAAAAGAGAACAGGACAATACGGATTTTTAATTTCCCTGCCCTCTCTATCAAATCTAATAGTGGGAAAGAGATTGATCGTTTTTGTTTGTGTTGTTATAATTTGTGCATGGCTTTAATAAGATGTCGCGTCCTCATCAATATACGAAAAAGAAAAATCATGAACGAGTTTGTTCCAAATGTTTCAAAACATTTAAGGTTCGGAGTTGGGATATAAACCCAATCAAAAGGAAACGGTAGGCTGAAAAAAATTGCCATTCTTGCATGCTCTTAGAGCATATTTAATATATTCTCTCAAAATATTATCAACCTTTAATTTTTTATTTTTTATTTTTATTAACTTTCTTTTATATATATATATATATATATATATATATATATATATATATATTTTATAAACACTATAAATTAAAAATCAATAGTTCATAATATTTTTTGAGCATGCATTAAATATGTTTTAGGAATATGTAAAAGAATATATGAGAATTTCTTGCAATGACAGAATTTTAACACGTTATCTTTAAACACATTCACAATAAAAGTAGGTCTCACTAAATTTATGGAGAATACACTTGCTTTTGGGTCTCACTAACTTTATTAATCATGTGTCCAAATATAAAATATTATACTTATATCTATACAAGAATTTTTTTAAAGTAGACACTCAATATTTTGTCATGATAGCCTTCGTTAGCTCATGAATGAATACGTGACTATTTTATTCTATCCAACCATTCGTAATTATTTTTTAAGATTTCTGACAAATATCTTCTGGATAAATAGTATCACTAATGCAAGAATTAATGCACCAACAAATTAAACAGGAAACCAAAATAATGGGCCACACAAACAAATAAGGAGAGGTAATGCATGATAAAGGATATCTCATGCGTCACAAGATAAGCATTTGAGGGCATTACGCAAAATGGGTGAGCCAAGGGTCATTCTTAAAAGTTGCCTATGATTGTGTTGAAAGATAGATAGATAGATAGATAAACCTTTGCCATGAAATGAACACAATACATGGTTGGGTGGTTCCCATGCTAAAAACCGTACAAAGAGCATTGCATGAGTGATAGATAAGGTGATGTAATAAACCACTTGTTTGGACTACTTTTTTAAGCCTAGCTCCTCCAAACAATCATTTATCAAACCCGTCTTCTTCTAATGCTTTATCTGATTCTATTCACATACGTCATGAATGTAATATAATTATTAGGTGCATATGCCGCGGGAATTAACATCATGCTCTAATTATTTAAAAAGTGACGTTTTAATAAAAATATTTACCGGTAATTTGTAAATCTATTACCAATGATACTTTTTAAATGACCAAAACAAATTTTAATTTAAACTTCATGATCACTTGATAATTACCCCGTTAATAAAATGATATGGGGGGTTTTTGTAAGAGCTGTTGTGTATATTTATTTTGTATCTAACATGATAATTCACACTTTATTTATCATTTGGTGAAATATTAATGAAACCCATACTCAATTTAATAGTGAATATGAAACATGATATCTCAAACCCAACCTTACTCTTTTTAAAACATGGGCATGAGGCTGCCACTGCGTCCTCAGGAGATATGATTCCATTTTTTTTTATTGCTTTTTAGTGGCTAACCTTAACTCTGTGCCAATGATTGCCTGATAATGGTGGATCTGGGGAGGGTTTTGATTGATTTGATTTTTCAGTGAGTAACGCTTTACCATGTGTCGTGCATCAACTTTGTGGCGGGGTCCTTGCTTAGCTCATGCAATTGTTTCAATCATATATCTATCTTATTATTCATTCCTACTCTCTTTGTCTTTTCTTATTTTCTCCAATTTAAACGATTCCATGTGTTAAGTTATGCTTGCTGGCATGAAATTGATCTTGTGTACATGTTTCCATCAATCCATTTCAACCCTATCATTTTGTGCCACATGACCCATCGGAGATTCATATATTCCTACTAATATGTTTTGTTGGTTCACATAATTGAATGATAAATATTCATCCATGTTTTATTTGTGATTCATCAAGATATTCCTACAAGCATTGTTGTGAAGGTTAATTCATCTTTTCCTAATGGGTTTGCTGACTATCTCTTACTCCTAACCTTAGTTTACCTTAAATGTTGAATCAATTTGACAAGAAGGCGTGCGCGACTTCATTCATCTCAAGTGCTAATGTATAAAAAATTAATCTAATGATATTTATATTATTCATTTCTTAGTCTAAGATATGCTCGAGTTGCACATGCACTACCGCATCAAGCAAGATAATACAAATCTGAACACAACGCACTAATGTTGATGATTATTGATTACTAAAATTAAAGCATGATAAGTTTTATTTTCATTGATACGTATCCTAATTAAAAGAAACAATTTTCTCATCTTGTGGTTTGCAATAGGGGTGATTATGACCCGGTCCAATTTTAATAACTCGCCTTGGCTCAAAATTTTCTAGGTAAAGTTTGGATTATAAAACTTAATCGGTTCATATTTTTTTGGATTAATTTAAATTTTATACTGGTTCACGAGATCTAACGTCAACTATTTAATTAAAAGATTTTTTTTATTAAAAATAAGATAAATTATAAGATTTTTATATTGTAATTAATATATTTCACATAATTTGACTTTCTATATTTATGTAATTTGTTTAGAAATATTTATTCTTATATATAAAATTTTATAACTTTATTATGCATAACATTCCAATATTTATATATTATCTAAACGTCTGGTTGATCTGGTCGGCTAAAAGAAATGATGAGTCAAAAAAAAATTGAGTGAAGGTTGAGTATGGTTTTAACTTGCCAACTTGTCCTTTTTTACTGGTTTTGTGTCCAGTGTGCATGCCAAAATACTACACATTCAATGTGTATCTATTTATCCACCATATATATATCCACTTTTATTACCGTTGATTAATTTTGATATTGATCAAAAGGTCATAAATAAATCAAAGAAATAATTTAGAGTGTGAATACATGAAGTTGGAGTACATACGATCCAAACAAGTAACCTGTAATTTCACAATGCTCAAATTACCAATAACACCCTCTCATTTTCCCTTCTTTCTCTCCTCTTTTTGGATTGACATTCCACTTTCCTTGCCAATGGAGGTGAGTGTTTTCCAAATCTTTGTTGAAGACTACATCTAGTGGTGTCAGATATTTGATTTTCCATTGACACCACCACCTCGTCACCAACACTAGCGGTAATGGTGGCAGATTCATTGGCGATGTTCTAGACACTGGAGTGGGGTCACATGGATGTTTTCATAACATTTCACCATTCTTAATTAATGACTATTAGATGTGTGATAAAACACTATTCACCAAAAAATTTAAGGGAAACCACATAAAACAAATTAGAGGTTCCTTGGGAGGCTGAACTCCGTTGAAACAGTGGCATATTAGAAGCATGAAAGGTGTTGGATAAGTTCTGTTAATTTTAGGGGTGGAGAGTGGAAGAGAGATGAAATTTTAGTTTTTAAATTAGGGGTAAAATAGTCTCTTCACAATTAAAAACTAAAAGGATAATAAAATAAAACCTTTTACAACAAGTGAAAGTAGCTGCACACTGAATATGCTATTTTTTAACATGCACACGGGACAAGGAACCTTTTTTACTCCCCTAGTTCACAAGGTTGTTTTTAAGGTTGTGTATGGCTGGCTTTGGAGTGTTTTTGAACTTGACCGACTCATCCAAGCAATAATATAAGCACGCAATATTTGCCAAAACGATGAGGCAGTCTATTAGTTCTCGAAAGAATCAAAGTACCACTTGATTTCATCAAACAACCCACAATTTCTACAAAAAAAAAAATGGTAAAAATCTTTTAACCGAGTAATATTACTTTATAAAATTAACATCTATGCACCACGATAGATTAAAAACTAACAATGCACGTAAAACATACCCCTTTTGCAACAATTTTTTACATATTTTGTCCCATTCATTTTTATTGAGAAGTCCCCAACCTTATTTTCAAGATTTTAAAAGGCTTAAGTTGGTTGTTGACATTTTATATCTATTGCAGCATCCATTTTTTTATTAAGGATATTATGTGCTAGAAAACAAGAGGTTAACCACTTTCAGAAGTCAAAAAAACAAAACCACTTTCACAAAAAAGTATAATAAACAAATTAAAGGAAACAACCACTAACTCAAACACTCAACCTTATTCTCGAAATTGGTCCATACTACAGAGCTCAGACAGTTGTTGTTATACTACACATATGCCTTAATAAACTCGGTTCCATCTCCACTAGGCAAATGCAAAGCATTCACGTTTAATGAGTAACACATGGTTTGACCATGAAAATTTAGTGCATATGCACTAACAAAACGTGTTCATCTTCAAATAGAAAACATCAAACATCTCTTGTACACCCTTTCCCTGCTACGAAAATGAATCAAAAAGTGTACTATAATTAATAAAAAGAATAGTGCACATTCTTCTCCTATGTCCGTAAATAACCTTAACCTCTGCACTAAACCTACGGAACTTAATCAATTGAAAAAGAATAATAAAGAAACCACATGATGAAAGTGCGTGCCGGTGTATATTTGTCTGAGAGAACCTATGAAGTTGTCTAAGTAAGTTTGGCCCAATCAGGATATGGGCATTCATAAGTCCATCCAGGTCCAGAGTATCGAAAACAATGTAGCCATAGACCTTCTTCATCGCCATCATATCTGCAATTATAGAATTGACAGAAAAGCAAACTTAGTGATCAAGCTGTGACATTCATAACCACTAGGATAGTCAGAATAGAATCCTCAGAATCGCAAGTTACTGGACCCTAGCTAACAAATTGAAAACTCACTTTAATCTTCACATATTACTAACAAAACAAAAAACAAAGAAAAAAAAAGTACATAAAGCGCCTATAGTTTTTAACCAATTGTCTTGCGATGGTTAATATCGTTGCATTGTATCATAAAAATACTAATGTGGAATAAAATAGCAGCATAAGCAACATCGACATGTTCATGCAGAGAGAGGATTTTGCTACAACACAGTATGAGAAATATACAGAACAGCAATGTGCAACTATTTTTCCTGTTTGCCGGTGGTACTAAGATTTGAACCTATAACCTTACACAGTCGCAAACTACCCAATAAACCATGTGCAACTTTAAGCTCTTAATTTGATAAGAAAATATTTAACCTGATTCCAAGTTCATGATATCCTGATATCACAACCCTTTATCACACTGTAAAAAATTGATCTCATTGATAGGCAGCATTGAATCATAGAGGTTTTGTTTTAACCTTCTCTAATTATGGCCTCTTCTGATGTAATAATGACAAGGCTTGGCCACAAGAGAAAATGAACTCTCACAACCAACTTATTATGATGTCTATTCGACTATAGATGGCAAGGCAAAAGGCTCGAGCACGAGAAAATCTAATCCTTTCTTGAGAAGTTAGCCATGCATGTCTCTTACAATTTACAAACAATAAGCAACTTTATTTTTTTTTAAATTCGAAGAAGATAAAGGGTTTCTTACCCTTTGGGTGCCAAATTTGGACAGTTTGTACACATGGGATCAATGCTAAACTCCCCATTGGAATTTTCTTCACATTCATTGATCACTTTTTCATCAAAACTTGGTGTTAGAGAAGCATCAGATATATGAGCTGATCTATCGGCACTTGAACCTTTACTAAATCGATCAACAGTTTGCTCTGATACGTAAAGCATGTCATTGGCTATTGGGTGTCCTGAATACTGTAAATGAACACGTATCTACACCATAGATAAATGTTTGTTAGCATCTATATTTATAATAGTAATAAGTTGATAAAGATACAATGCAGGATGCTTTTTGTTCATAGCTGACTACAGATTTTCAGCTGCGTCTATGGTTTGTATTCCATTTCCTTTAATGCGTCTCCTCCATCAGTAGTATCAATGAAACAATGACAAGCAACGTGTTGCCTACAATAATGCTACATAGGTCTACACAGCGACACAGGTGCCATTCAGCCTACTTTGGAATGTGTAGTCACTGTTGTGACACATCATTGGTGAGTCAGCACAGATGGCATTGAATAGACCACATCATGTTTATATTAACGTAATGGCAAGAGTTCAGCCTCAATACACATTAAAGATTACTATGTTTAAATTGAAGATATCAGAGACACATGGAATTACATTAACAAAACATACTATAAAGATCAAAAGCACCATCACCTACAGAATTTTTTTCTTTTCTTTTAATAAAAAACGCATATTCCAATGTGCATCTAAATGTTAAGTGGTACGAAACAACCAATCACAATCAGTCCACATAGTACCATGAGAATTTCTTACCTGATGAGTACGGCCAGTGATTGGTTCACATAAAACAATACTTTGAGTACCATTGGAACTAATCCGAGTAAATTTTGTAGAGGCAGCCTTCCCCTTTGCAGAGTCTCTGACCTGCATTAACACATATATATTATTCAGCTTTATCACATGATACCTTCCTGTCTTTCCACCACCTTGTGTTTTACTCATTAAAAACAGAATTATCAACTTCATCTTTCACCCTACAATGTCAGTTCCTTCCATGGATTCAATGGCTTTGGTTGTCACATAGAAAGTCAATAGGTCTAGTGATATCGCAATTAAGGAAGGGATCAAGGTTTTGACGCATCCTGACAGCCAGTAGTAAGAAAGAGATCAAGGAGGACACAAAGAACATACAAATACAGCTAAAAGACTGGATAAAAAATATATTCACTAACACTCACCTTGTCTTTGTTGTCGTACAGCATTCAAATATCTAGAGATCATTTAGCTAAGACTTAAAGACCCCCTAGGTGTTTGTTTTACTTGTGTTTTTTATGAAGCTAAACTTGTTGATTCAGAAGATATAATATACTTTCTTTTTAGTTTGAACTTTGATTTTGTAAACATGTTGCTCTGATTGAGATACATAAATTTTTTATTTGTGGCAAGCAAGTGTGGTGCATGATTTTGTAAGACTCTAGACATTGATATTTAAAGGTATATGGAAATTTATTTTTCCTGAACTTTAGTTATGATTTTCATAATTATAGTTGAATGGCTAACTTTTCTAACCTGCTTGCCTTTAACAAGGTGCATAAATTACTGCAAGGAATATTTAGCTCAAACTGACTACATAACATTATACAAGGAGGACGTCCAAAAAGGGCAACAAACCATCTGTGCAAATCATTTTTTCTGCAAACATTATTCTTATAGCTTGTGTTCTATGTGCTTGCATTAGCTTATACACCCTTTTGAGAGTCATGTTTTATCTCTCTCTAACATTAACAATTAGAAGAAAAAAGATAGGTTATCTCTAGGCTAGCAAAAGAAAAAGAGTCAGGGAATTAATTCTATGAGCTTTCTCAAGGCTACTGATACCTAAATTTGGTTTTAGATGCAGAGAAGGTCACTGTGGTGTCCTTAGAAGCAACACAACTGTTGTTACTGTAAACAAAAAAGCATACGAAGGTGCTCCTGCATCCTTGTAAGTAAAAATCACTGTAAATAGAGCAAACCTCAAAAGGTTGTTTGAGGACATGGGCTGAACCAAGATAAATCTTTATTTGCAATATTTTCTCAACCCCTAAACTCTTTACACTGGCTCATTTACAGTTCATACAGTGTGCTTGATTAACAAGAGCAATAGATTTAACTAAATTAAAAAATAAGTAGTAACTGTTTGCAGAGAACTAATTCTCTCCTCTCTTGCTTCTCTCAATAGGTTACATAAGGAAAAGAAAGCAAGACTAAAATGGTGCCAATAGAAATTAAACTTATCTGTTACATACTATTAAAAGCACTGGCAGATAGAAATTTAAGAACTGGCCATAATGACTTTGCAATATTTTTTTTATAGAGGAAGAAATCCATTAAGACAGAGCAGATGAAAATTACCAATATTATCTTAATTAGAGTATTAGAAAATGAAAAACCAAAAGTCTCTACTAGTAAGCCACATAGAACAAAAGTCCTCACCTCTGCTGTGCTCCTTCCTTCTCGAGCATTGTAGTCTATATTTGCATCCACAATAAGCTGAAAAGTAAAAACTTAGTCAAACGAGGAGAAAAGTATCAAACTTAACAGACAGAACAGCACACACTTATTTATAGCTAAAATGAACAGATTCTGCGAGTGAAACTTCACTTAAGTACAAATAAATGACTAGATGTCTCAGACTGAAGTTTCAGGTATCCAGGGTCTGTCTGACTGTCCCTTAATGTTTTGAAACTTTAGAAATATATTCAAAGTGCGCTCCTTAAGACAAAACTCGAGAAATTTTTTAAACAATTATATAAAACAATTTTCAAGAACAACCGTTTTGAGATGGCAACTTCATTAGCGGCAATCTTATAACTAGCAGCAATACTAGCTTAATTTCCCCAGCATAACAAAAGACACCATTGCTTAAACAAACCAACTCTTTTTCTTAGACAATATGTTATTGGATCCATCTTATTTAGCCACATCCTCTAAAACTCTCTCCAACCTTAAAAGTGAGCAACCAAAGCTCCTCATAATTGGGTGATTTTTGCATGACAAAGCATATCACGGTAGGCGGCCCATGGCTATACACAACCCATAAATGATTAATTTGTTTCTCCAAGAAAGAGATCCACTTGGAAGCTCAACTGATAAAATATTATATTGGTTTTGACATACAAGAAAGAATTCTTTATTAATGTAGTCATTTTCCCTCAGCAATTGTATTTAATGGGAACTTTCAACACATTCACAAATCTATTACTATGTATTTCTAGTAAATAGATGTGAGAAACTTGGCAAAATGGTATATACCTTATATTCTCATCCTTATGAGCAGGCTTTGTAAGAAATATGAATCACAACACACTGGGATCATGTCTCTCAATGGTTTCCACCATTTGAGACGTTTTTAACTATTCGAGTGACTTGTTCTAAACTGATTTCAAAAACTAACAATTCCAACTCTATATTATTTCTTTTCAACATTGTAGTGGAAATACTTTAATCCAAAAGAAATTATTAGATTTTTGTTCCTCGAAATACTTCTTGGATTGGGATTCACAAAATTATGTTAGAAACCCAAAAAGCAAGAAGAAAAACAAGCATGCCTGCTGTATGTTAAAACCAAATAAGTACAGATGTGTTAATTTTGTTTATAAATACAGATATATGCTTACTTTTTGCTTGGCAGCTCTAGCTTTAGATTAACTTTGCTTTAGCTTGTGATTGTGAATACTAAATTTTCAAAAACTGATAGTCCAAAAAAATAAAAAGGACACTTCATTACATTGAGTACTTCAAATGTTAATAGAAAGAAAAGGATAATAGAAATCAATAAATAACCCTAACAATGGCATGCTATATAAACAAAAACAAAACCAAAAGTAATCATCATCATCATCATAATAATAATAAATGATGTTATATTATTGTTATTAATAATAAAAAATGATGTTATATTGTTATCATCTATGAAATACTTGCCTGGTTTATTTCTACAATATACTATCAAGTATGGTTGTATGACATGACTTATTCAGCCCAAATAAAAAGATGTACCTCATCCTCGGGAAATTCTCCAACTACTTTTGCTATATACTGTTTCTGGACTAGGCCAGCTTCAATCTGTAACAATCAAACTCTACATTAAGTGTACTGAAAAACAAAATATAAGTGCAGATATATACATTTTGAATCAAACATGTACATTATACCCCTATGTTATAAACTCGTCAGGATATTGATATCATGACACAAGAAATTTAATTATTGTTTCATTTCTTTCCCTGTTTCTTTTGATGCAACGGTTACATTACATTTTACAGACATTCATTGCCGCAGGCAATAGTTATCAATTAAGTTTACATGTTCATCCCTTTTTTCGATATAAATTACATGATCATTATTGAAACAAAATGGAATACTCACACATTGTGGTACTCAAAACATTTCTCGGTAATCAAACTGTCATTTTCAAACCTAACTTGACTGCATAACCCAGAACATCACTTCTTGCCATGTCTAAACTTCATATGATATGTCAACAAGAACTATATAACAATTGAATTCAAGAAAAAGAAGTGTACATGTAAACTTGCAATATGCAATAATCTCTTATTATGCGCAGATTCCAGACAGAGCATAACTTGCTAGTTATGTTTGGCATCTGCAACTTTACTATTCAGAATCAGAACACAGAAGAGACTAACAGGCAGGTAAAACCAAACACTTCTATAACAGAATTAACATAAATGAATTATATTTCATATATTCATTGTAAGAAATGAAGACTGTAAAGTACCATCTGTATGTACCTCATGTGCATTATTTGGTAGAATAATATTTTCGTGAAACAAACAATGAAACCAGCTATATTTAGGCATACATATTACCTTCATTGAAAATATTCATATTTAAGATGCCATTGTCAACAAACTAGACAGCTCAAAGGCTTAAGCAAAATAAACTAATATTGCTTATTAGATATGTCATGTAAAATCAAACAGATCCACTATTTATTTAGATTAAAGAATAAATACTCTCAGAAAGAAATAGTCAAGAACATGAGAGAGGTCCTTGTCCATATTCACCTGCTGCCTAAAAATGTCAGCTTTTGCACCATTTCTGGCCAAAATGAGAAGTCCTGAGACAAGGCGATCAAGTCGATGAATCGCTGAGGTGATCATGTCAAGGGGAAAACACATGACAAACTCTAACTCTCAAAGAGATAAGGGTATGCAGGAAAAAAATTATAAATAAGTTAAAAAAAAAGCAAGGGAAAAAGGCTATATTATATGCTAATTGGAAATTCAAAACTTCATTCGCATATGACACTTCTCTAGTCTCTCTGTGATGATTACATAATGTACTTCCAGAAAGTATTTTTTGGATACGAAATAGAGGTGCCAACCCATGCTCTGCTTGAAGGATGCCAACAACAGTGTTCTTACGATATTGACCACATGGATGCACCTATATTCACAGCTTTAGCATCTATTAAATACAAATAAAACTATCATTAAGAACCACCTTCTATTTACTTACGTAATTAGTAGAAAATCCAATTAAGGGTGCGATTGTTTCGGCTAAAAAAAATGATTAAAAAAAATTGGTTTTTGTTAGAGTTGAAAAGACTTAAAACAGATTTCTCTAAGAAGCTATTTCTTTTTGCTTCTGCTTAAAAGCTGAAAACATAAATTATCTAGATATAAGAAAACTGATCTTTTGGTTAATAAAAAAGTGATTTTTATGTCAAATAAGCTGAAACAAACGCACTTCAAAATTAAGATAGTCTCTTCTTATATTTGAATGAAACAATTTAAATGACATAAAAGCATCACCATGACCATCAAACTGAATTAAAATAAAACGAACAAATAATTAGAATGCCGAATACCATCTTCTGGAGATACAATAGTAATTGAAAACCCAATACATGTAAAACATAGAAAAACATCCTAGAAAATCTGACATACAGAAACACATACACACCAAAAAGAAGTCACAAATTGTTCTTCATAGCCAGTTGCCAATTCTTATGAATCTTTGATAGTAATGCAAACAGAATAACATTTTGACAAAAGGGTTTTACTGCAGAAGCTTTGCTGATTAAAATGTAGAAATCACATATTCATGGAAGGTCCACACAATAATTTATGCTGTTTTCTGCATAAGTTCAGAAGAAAACATCATATCACTAGCAAATATTGTTCACATCCTGACGGAAAAATAAAAAGTTATGATACAGCTGGAAGCGAATGAGCTCATTCATTCCACATGTATTTTAATTAACAATGATATCTTCATCACATGGACAATTCACTAATCCAATCGTTAATGCTTACTTACAGGTACGGATGCCGGCTTACAAACAGTCAGCACATCTGGTTCCTCTTGAAGAATAGGAACATTGCAAGCCATCACAGGCGGTTCATGCCTAAAACCTTTTTCATATCAGTTTCAAGTCAAATCACTTCCTTAAAAGTCAAAAAGTAAAAAAACATCAAGCACAAAAGCCAACCTGTGCAAGAAATGGCTTATCTTTTGAGACGATTTAACTATGTACGACACCGGTACCATCCCACCATCAACTTTAATCCTTCCACATTTCACTGCACTAACCTACAGTGCTCAGCACAAAGAATCAATTAGTTAAGACTCTTGCGCATCACCACCTTCACTGAGTTTAACTCAAGAAGCCTGTGAAATCAGTGAAACACATTGTTCCATTTGTTCAAAAGAAGGCACTAAAAGCATGTTTGCAACAAAAGTACTACAACAATGTGACTATTAAATGTTTAAAAAAATTTGCTCTGATAGGGAATTTGGTTTTGAGACCTGTCATGAAGTACATCATGTAACCAAAACATAAGTATAATAAAACCAGAATTTACAATCAGGAAAACAATGAAACAATTATTAAAAACCGAAAATATAAAAATAACAGAGTAGGCATGGTTCTTACATAATATTCATAAGGTCGACCCTTAAACTCCTCAGCGAATAAATCCACAATAGTTTTCCCTGCCCACCGATTCTTAACCTGACACCATCCAATTCACCATTTCTAGGGTTTAATCAGGGTTTATGCATTGTCCCTTAGAAGTAGAAGATAAATTCATAGTATTATATTAAAATAAAAAATTTAAAAAAAAAAACGAACTAACATGAGCGATGAATTCGAAGTAGTATGGTTTAACAAATCGAGTTCCTGCAGCAAAAGAGAAAAAAAGAAAAAAGATGAAGCTACACAGTGTTCATTGATAGTTGATTATTACTGTTATGAAATGAATGAATGTGCTGCGAGGTTATGATGTTAGTACCATTTCGGAAGACGTAGTCGTGAGGGTGCGGGGGATTAGCTGGGGTCTGCCACACGATATCCATGCCCTCCTGCTTCTCGCCGCCTTCTCTCTTCCTCTTATTCATCTTCCCGCTTTTTCCACACCACAGGCTCGGCGCGTGACGCAAGAGATTGAAACCTTGGAAGCTAGTGTGCCTCGAAACGACAGTGTCTAAACGACGTCGTTTGTGGTGATCTGAACGAGGCGTGCGTGCTCCGTCGTTTCGCTTGGAATTTTAATGGTATTCAAAAGGAATGTTGATGTTTTAGAGAAAGAAGATTGGGATGTTATTTTTGACGGAATTAGGTATAAAATTAGGTGAAGTGTTTCATTAACTCAAATAATTTATTTTTTAAAATTTTTAATTGAATCATATATGTTCAAATATATATCAATATCTTCATACTAAATAAGATACTGGAAAAAAAAATATTTTACCACTAAATTTAATGTCTATACCAACTCTTTTCCTCTCACACACATCATTTAATCCACTCTCATCATGTGATATGAGAAATGTGAAACTCATGGTGTATACAAGAGATTAAGCATGATGTCAAACTAAATAGCAATGCAGGGCCATTATAAATTGCCAATGCGAGCTAATCATATACGATTACACCTTCAATCAAAATGATAGTATCATCAAAATCCAAATTTAGAACTTCGGAACATCACTCACAAAGGCATGGGCTCTAAATTGACCTGTTGCCTTTGTGAGTATATCCAGCACATTTCTAAGGAGAAATTTTTATATGTTCTAAAAATATATTTAATGTGTTTTTTAAGAATATTAGTAATTACTCATTACTTAATTTATATATATATTTTAAATATAATAAATTAAAATGAGTGATTGATAATTGTTGATTTAATTTATAAAATTAACATGATAATAAATATTATGTGAATTTTTTAATGTGTGTATTAAGCATTTTAGTAAAATAAAATGAGTAACCAAATTACAGGCCAATAAAATACATAGCCCAATATAAATGGAGTTCAAGTTTCAGCCGAAAAGAAAAGGCCCAGGACCTGAGGCCCATGTTTTTTTTAAAACACGCAAACAAAACAGGGAAAGAAAGAAAGAGCACAAGACAATAAACAAATATGCAGCAAAATGAAACAAAAGAAAAGAAAGTAAAAGCCAAGGACAGCAGCAACCATAAGCTGTCAGGAAAAGTCAAGATGAAATTTTTTCGGAGAAAGAAAAAGAAGAAAAGAAGGAAAAAAAAACGGGTTAATTTCACGCTGCAATGAAAAGAAACAAGAAGGAAGTACAATTCATGTCAGCACAAATCTTGCTGAACATTTTCGGAAAAGGAAGAGCAAAGAAGGACAAGGGCAAACCAAAAGAAAAAAAGAGGCAGCACCCATAACGTGAAAATTCAAAAAGGACAAATGAAAAAGGATAAGCTATGGTAGAAAGATTTGGAAAGGACAGCTCACACTACAAAATTCTACAAAATTCTAAAATGAAGAAAAAGGACAAAGAAAAGAATACACTGACCTCTTGGCAAAATGAAAAGAATAATGGTACAAAAGGATAAGCATGAATTAACAGAAGATGAACAATATATCAAAATTCTGCAACGTCTAAAAATTTAAATTTGCCAACGGTTTGCATACATTGAGTATAAAAGAGGATGAAGTAATCATTCAAAGGTAAAAAAAAGTAAGAACTAAAAAATCTACCATCAAGCTTAGCAATTGAAGCATCATTTCTTCTTTTTCTCCTCTCAAGACCAACCTATTCTGAACCTGTTTTTTCTACATATACTTCATGATTGCATTGTACATTTCCTTGTGATAAAAACATTATTTTTGATTGAGAGTGTTGAGAGTCAAGAGGTTGAGAGTAAAGAGTGTTCTTTGAGAAAAGTCATATTTATCTTTCTTTGTTTTTAGTAAATTTTGTGAGGAACATTTGAGAGAAATTGTGAATCTGTAATTGGTGTTTGTATTTGAGAGTTTAATGAAAGAAATTCTTTGAAGTGATTGAAGAACTGGACGTAAATTCTTAATATTTAGGAATCGAACCAGCATAAATCCTATGTGTTAAATTCTCTTCTCCTCTTTTACTTTTTCTTTATTTATGTTCTGTCAGAAAAGCATTGTTTGATATTTTTAGAAAACTTATCTCCTAGAACCTAAGGAGATTATCTCTTAAGTTTTAGAAGATTACTTTTCTAATCAAAACAAAATTAAATTTCTGACAATAAATTAGTAACTTAGATTCAACCCCCCCTTTTTCTAAGTCATATTAAACCATCAATAATGTTTATAAAGCACACATTAAATATGCTCTAGGAGTATAAAAAAAATTCATTTATAAGTGAGGTTATCTTAAAGTTCTCAATTTAAGTTGTCATCATAATATTGCTTTATAGAATATTAATTAACATCTCATTGTATTTTGGTGTGGTCATTGCCCTAACAATTTTATTTGTCAAAAATATATTCGTACATCAACATTAATGTAGACACCAAGACAACATTTGTTTACTAAAACAAGATAGCACAAGGGAAGAATCTTGTTTGTTTAATGAGACAAAAATGTGTCTCATGACAAAAAATTTGTGTGGCTCCATTTTGTTAGAACACATGGACAAGATATGATAACACAACCTTTCATATTAGGATAATGTATTTTTTTTATTAAATTAATGCAATAATGATATATTAAGTCATTTGAAGTGTATCTTATGTCTTGTTTCTAATAAATCAAACAAGATATAAATATAAATAAGTGTATCTTGTACATTGTCACTAAACAGAATATAAGAATACATTGTCCTCTTATGTTTTAGTCTTTGTCATCATGTCTATGTATTGTTGTCATGGCTCAGTAACAAAACACAATCCAAGTTTTCTCACTTATGCATATCATGAGACTCACACATACATTATGCAATATGAGTGTGAGATCCTTGTATTTTGGTGTTATCAAAAAGTGATCAAATTGCACTAACAATTTTATTTTTTAAAAATATATTTGTACATCAATTTTAATGTAGACACCAAGTCTCCTCACTCACACATATCACAAGACTTACAGACATATAAATGGCCATGAAGTAATTGTGAACCCATAATGTGTACTTGGAACAGCCATGAAGTAAAACTAAATGGCAAAGCAGGGCGCCATTATAAATGGCCAATGCGAGCTGATGAGCTAATAAAGTAAATAGCGAGTTAACTACCAAAATAAACCAGCATTCAGAAATTAAAGCAAGCATTCGAAATTCAGATACGATTACACCTTCAATCAAAATGACATAGACAAAGGACAAAAAGTAATATAAAAAACCCTTAAAAGACTTCAAAATACTTAGTCCAGACAGCATATGGCTTCATCCAACAAAAGGAACGCTGCCACCATCACTTCTTGTGCGCATCTGAAAATCAACAAACCAAAAACACAATAAGTGTACTCATGTCATGTATGGTCCATTTAGAACTGATTAAAAGGAGTAAAGAATCCTCTCCAAAAAATAAAATGCAACTTTTAAATATATTAAAAAAAATTAGTTATCCAGTCAGAACCCAAATATTATAGTACTACTCGATAAACACAAAGGGTTGCATACGTAGTGTCTCCCGTAATGTGGATTGTTGTGCCGTTTTGGCGACGTCGATCGTCCTTCCAGAAGGAAGAGGCCGTTGCATGACTGCATTTAGATCTGAGTAGGGGCTTTACTGGCAAGCGGAGGAGGATCTCTATCACAAGGTCGTCGTTTGATTCAACTTTGGTACGTAGCCATATGGAAGAGGGAACGAATAAAAGAAACTAACGGACGTACACACACCAAGTGAAAGTGAATATCGAATTGGCTTGAGATGGTGGGGTTTGGTATTGGGCTACAAAGCAGTGAGGAGAGTCCAAATTCGGAGAAGATTGTTAAACAAATTAAGTGAAACACAAAATAGATTAGGTGCCCACAATTTCTTTAGCAAGCGGCTGAAATTGTAATGAAAATAAATTACAAAATAGTACTCAACAAATATTAGAACGAGCCAAAATATCTTCAAGAAAAGACCGGTGGCATTGAAAGCACTGTGCTGCACGTGATACGCTTGATATGCTTATATGCATTGCGTCCGAATGCATATTCGTCATTCTATATATATATATATATATATATATATATATATAAAATACGAATTCAAATCTTAATTTAAATTAAATTAAATTAATATTTGATTTGATTGTTTTTTTAAATAAAATAATAATAAATAAAATAAGCGTTAAATCCAATTAAAAAGAAAGATGAACGATATTGGAGGGGGAAAGCGTGCGTTCATATAACAATAATGATTTCTGGTTCCAAAGCTAGCGACGCCCGATTCACCTGCATTGTAATTAATTACTAGTTACTGTTGATTGAAGTTTCAGTTTAACTCTTTTGAGCACTCAGATGATTTGCGCGTCCTCACGTTACATCAAGACAAAATAGGAGGACGGATTGAGGAATCATCACTTTAAATCATTGATTCATCATGGAATTTGTTTGTTTTTTTTTTTTCTTATCTCTTCTTGTCTTTTTTTATGAGTAGCTTAATTTTCATAGAAGCAGCTTGATTTGAATAATGTGAATCGGGTTTATTGCTTAATCTAAGTTTCTATTGCTTAGACTCATTACTTTTTTATTTGATACTTTATTTCTAATTTTTTATTACTTTAATTTTATTATCTTAATATTCATAATAGAAAGAAGAGTGTCCATACGCTAAAGAAAAATTTAGATTGTTTTTATTTTATAAATCTATATTTTACAAAATAGATTTAAGTCTTTAGTCAATTATATTCTAATAATATTCACTTAAAAATGATAAATGATTTATTTTTATTTATTTTTAATTATTATTATTAATCTTCTCAACCAAAATAATCTTTAAAAAAATTAAAATTTGTATAAAAGATGAAGAGTCAAGAATTAACTAATAAAACAAAAATAAAAAGAATATATGAAAGACGAAGGTGAAATAATAAAAGGTCAAAAATAAATAAATAAATACATGTAAAAAAATAAAGAACATAGAAAGATAATTTTAAGAAGACATTTATTCTACCATTTGGACATTAACTCAACAACATGTTAGCCTAAAGAGCGCAAAACACTCTTTTTCAGGATGTTTAGGATTTTTATGAGTACCACACAAGGAAAACTCCGTGGGACCCACCCTAGAAGGATATCCAAGGATACTTACCCTAATTAAAGCAATATAGGTGTAACTTTAAGCAATTGTTACACCACTCAATAACTTCTTAAAGGTGTAACTTTTTGAAAAGCCCACCGTTGGATTGAAATTTCATATCTTATAGATCACGTCTATAAAATTTTGTTTTAATGTAAAACCATTTGATACATTTTTTACACAACAAAATTGACGCAATACATATGGTTAAAATGTGTGAAAATAAGATTTATTTGATCACACCTATTTTGATGTTCAATTTCTTTGAAATTTGACATGAATGATCTATATGATTGTTAATCGTAATTCAACAGTTGAACCGATAAAATTTGTATGTTATAAAAAGTTATTGAATGGTGTAACAATTCTTAAAGTTACACCGGTGTAACTTAATCTTAACCTCATATACATACATATATATATCTTAGTGCGAGGTATGCCGTCAACTTTTTTTTTATCACTCTCTACCCCAATCATTCAAACCCTAATTTGAGCATTGGAGTCCTTAAAGATATCCATGTCGCCATTTGGACCTCTAAGAAAGATGTTTTGTTGTCCTAAAGAAAACCCTTTCGTACCACTCCACGATACACATATCAAGTAAATATGAATTAAAATCCTTAAAAGTCCACAGTTTTAAATAATAAGAATTGTGAATTTAAGCAAATATGATGTTAAAAATCTTTATACTTTCAAGTTCAATATCAAAGAACATATGACAAAATTAGAATAATATTAAAAATATAAAATAAAAAAAATGCTTTAAGAGACTAATTTTTATGCACTGATAATGTAAAATAGTTTACATTGTCATCCAATCATGTGTTGTCATGTAAGATAAAATAGTTAAGTCTTTCACCTACTATTTCAAAAGTCTCCTATATCACACTATCACATGACCGTGTAAATTCAGTGCATAAAAATTAATCTCATGTTTTAAATGTACAAAATAATTATTATAAAAAAAATATGCATCATAACGAATATGGATGGAAAATAATGTAGCATTAAAAAATAGAAATGAAATACAATGAAAAGTATAAAATGCAACAGCAACTATGGAGTGAATACAAAATCTAAAATCATTATTGGTAAAAGATGAAATCCATTAAAAAAAACCATTACATGCAATTTGAAGGATTTTTTTCCTTAAACATACTATAAAAGTTATAAAAAATAATAGCAGTAAAAACTTGAAATCCAAAGGTACGTGAAATAGTAATGAAAAATAAGTACAAAAAATCAATGACAAAAGGTATGTAATGTAGTAAAGAATCTTTTTTCATTAAGTATGTAGTATAGAATCTTTTTTTCCTTATATTTCCTTAAAAAAAAGTCCCAAAATATAACATTACTTGCGATTGGAATAATTTTTTACTTAAGATACACTAAAAAAAATAGTAGTAAGAATTCACAATAAAAAACCAAAAGAGAAAAATTATTTGAGAAGAAAAAATGACATCAAATTCAAAGTGTGAATATGGTACCTAATCTTTTATGATGATGATGATAATATAAATATAAGAGGAAGATGAAGAAATTACGGGGAAAATAATAATGTATTGTTATTTTTTCGCCAAAGGTAGCTAAATATTCATTATAAAGAGCAAGTCATTACAAGAGGGCGATCCATGGGATCCATAAGACTAAGAAAAGCTTAAAAAGAGGGGGTTATCCCAAATAAGCTTAAAAAGCAAAAGATATGACAATATTTAAGAGAGAATATCAAGAAACATATAAGCAATCTAAACAAATGAGAACCTAAACTATTATGTTAAGTAACCAATTTGGCACCGAGACAGCTAAGCAAACAAAGGTAAAGAATGAGCATTTGGAAGTTATAATGAGTCAAAAACTCATCGTATCTTCCCAAAATTGGAACGTACCATCTAAGGCTAGATCACCCAAACTACACACCACTTTGTTACCATACCACAAAGCCTTGTTCTTGGGATTCATTGCAATAGCCTAGGTCGCATGTGACTTTCCAGCACTCTTTGCCAGCCAACTAGAATGCGTCGTCATCGTCATCACTTTTTGACACTTCCTCCTCCGTATTACCCTTGTTCGTCAAGTAACAAGGGGTTGAAACAAATCCAAGAACAACGAAATCACAATACCAGTAACAAGTGAGAACAAGAAATTTGATCACCACACTCCACGGATGACAATCTTCAAAAAAGATCAGGAATAGGAGAAGCCATCGCAGTAGGGGCCAAACTCCGTTGAAGGGGCCGTGTAGGAACAAGGTTTGGACCAACACAACACAAGTGGAGGCGAAGAGGGATGTGGTTGCGGTAATTGATGGGTCTTGGCAGCGGCGATGGAGGCTAGGAGGTTACAAGCACACATAGCAACAGAACAATGAAGCATATTTGTGAAACAAGACGATGGGAAACACACACGAAGGTGAGAGTCAGAAGGATGCACGACGACGAGACATGATGGTGGCTGCAATGGAGGCCATTATTTGCTATTGGATGAATTTTTTGTCAAATACACTAAGAAGATAGTAGTAAAATCTCAAAATCAATACAAAAAATAAGGAAAAAAGTTACCTTGAATATGAAGTACAAACCTTTCACTGAATCTTTGCCAAAAAATGAAAAAAGAACAATAATATATACAATCATTATTGGCAAAATAGTAAAAGATAAAACTCGAAACGAAAAGAACATTACATGCAGTTGAAATAATTTTCGTTTCAAACAAGTCATAAACATAAAATAGTAGTAAGAACTCGAAATTAAATACAAAGGATGAAGAAAAACAGATTACTTCTAATGTAATAACAAACAAATTTAGTATAATAACTGTAGATGAAAAATTGATACATAATCAAATGAACAATACAACAAAAATTTTAAACAATGCAACAACTAAGAAATAAAAAAAATAATTATTAGTGAATGGAAAAAGACAAAAAAGAATATTACATACAATACAGTTAAAATGATTTTCGGTTCAAAGTNGAAGTGCAAAGAAAAAATGAGTTGTGTGTGTGTGTGTGAAGTGCAAGGAGTGAGTGAGAATTTATAGAAAATTCTGCACTCACTCCTCTCTTTCTCCTCTTCCCTTTTCTTTCTCTTCTCTTTCTCTTTTTTCTTTTTTCTTTCCCCTCACTCGCGTGCTGTCCTTTCTGCTCCTGATGGGACTTTTGGCAGGGGGCTGAAATCGACTCACAGCTGGCCGATTTTACCCCCTAATTTCTTTTTTTGTCCTGGACCCTGAAATCGGTCCACAGCTGGCCGATTTCACCCCTTTTCCCTTTTTTTTTCTCGCCGGTACTGAAATCGGCCCATCCCTGACCGATTTTACCCCCATTTTCCTTTTTTTTTTTTGCTTTTTCTGGTACTGAAATCGATCCAACAATGATCGATTTCAGTAAAAAATCCCACACATCCGTAAATTATTCCCCCCTTCCCTACATATCAGGAATATCAGTATATAAATGCCATATATATGTAATTTTCCGTATTTTTTTTGTTGACAAAAAAGAATGTATTAGTATTATTTGACATAGATATTTCACAAAATAAATTTGATAATAATTGATAAATTAAATCTCGGTTAAGTTGTTGTAATCTAACTTCATAAATAATATTATTATCTTTGATTGGTAATGATATAATTGTAACATGACAATGATTTATAATTCAATCAAATAAAATTGCTTTAATTGAAATTAATTTTGAATGATAAAAAAATTATAATAATAATAATAAGAAGAAGAAAATAATTTTACTCATTAAAAAATAATGATGAAAAATTTGACTCTGAAAAACATGAGTTTTTGTATAACGAAGGATATTCTATTACCTTTTTTTATTTATAAATATTACATTCTCAAATTAACCGCCCTTATAATCACACGAGAAATTTGATTCTATATAGGCAAGACTCAAATTTTAGAACATGCAGCTATTTATATTGCTTAAAAATGCGTAATCATATCTAAGTCACTCTTCTTACAAACATTTTGTCAATCATTTCATTTCCTCTTTTAGTAGAGTAAGATACCATATCCTCTATCTTAGCCATTTTTTCCCCCATCTTCCCCCATCACCATAACTTAATACTATTTATTTTATAATAACAAACACACAGAAAGAAAGAAAGAAAGAAAGAAAGAAGAAGCCACTGCAACTGCATGCCCAATTCCCCAAAAAGTCAAACAAGTCCTGGGAATCACTCATCCCTCAAGGCACTTCTCAAAATTCCACCTTTTTTTCCTTTCAATTTTCTCATCTGGGTCTTCGTAGTTTTTGTTGTTTTGTCAATCAAATTACAAATATTTGAGATTTTTCATTTTTTTTTATGAAGATTGAATTTTTAGGAACTGGGGTTGGAGAAGAAGTGAAGTGAAATGCCGGAAGAGGAGTTGGTGGACATAAAATTCAGATTGTACGATGGCTCCGACATGGGACCCTTCAGGTACTCTTCAGCTGCCACCGTCGATGTTCTCAAGCAAAGGGTTGTCTCCGATTGGCCTAAAGGTTTGTGTTTCAGCTTCATCACTTTTTTCCCCCATGAATTGTTCATTTCTTTGGGCTGGTTTGATGATATTGCTAAGTGTTTGTGTCTTTCTGTGAGGTTTTGTGTCTTAATAATTGGTGTGTTCATAATTCATGTGAGTACGGGATGTATAGGAAGTGTCTAACTTTAGTGTTAGAAGCTGGTACTTTAGCTGATTTCATGCTGAATTGTTGAAAATTTTAATCAGGGGCCTTTTTCTCTTTAGCTGCTTATAGATACCCATTTGTATTTATATTTTTGTGTGTGTGTGTGTGTCTTTTTGTGCAGTCATGTAATATGCATAAAAGAGACTTTTGTAGTTAATTTTGGGAGTTTGTGGCTGCATTCGGCAGTTACTACAAGGCTCATGTAGTTACAACTGAGGTGGGAGTGGGTGGATTGTGAGCAAGATGTTATCCTTTTTTCTTATGCTAAAAGTTGCTAGCTTTGGCGTCTACAGCTATTGCCAAAATTTTGTGTAAATCTGATCTGGATTGTACAATAATTCAATTGAAGCCATTATTATTTTTCTTGGTGTGCTTGTGTAGGAAGGTAAAAACAACTTAAACCCTTCTTTGAAAGATTTTAAAAGACAAGGAGAAGGGGGATGCATTCTCCTTCCTTTTCCCTCGAGGCTGCAAAATTCTCCCCTCTCAAATTGGTTGGTAACCAGGAGAAAGAGTTTATTTTGAATTAAATATATAGTGATTATAGTCTTTAACCCGTGTTCTAAGAATGCAATATGAGGACTATATTAAAATTTTAATTTTATAACTTATCCATTCCATATTTTCATTACTTCAGCTTTAACTGCTGATCAAAGGGAAGGGATCCCCTCTTTTCCCTAAACATTCAAACAAGAGGAAGTAAGTCCTCCTCCATACATTCTTTCCTTTTCCTTTGTGTTCTGCTCTTCTCTAAACCTTCCAAACTTGGGTTTTGACTTCTTTTTCCTTTTTAATAAAGAATAATAGATTCTGCTGTCATGGTCACACCAACCGTTATAGAGCATGTTTGGTTTGGAACCAAACGCATGTTGAAACGAAGGAAGTGTTCGCTTCCTATGAAAACAATTGTCTGAGAATTCGGGATTTACTCCAGGAAATAATGATTTTTTTGTTCTCATTGCAATCAGAACATGCTCATTGTTATCATAATTGCAGAGTGCTTACTTTTTCTCTGTCATTTATATGCTTACAATTTCTCGAATGTGGATTTGTCTGAGTGTGACGAATAGTAATACAAGCTTTTTGTCAGAAATCTCATTCATAGTCATACAGGCAAACACGCATGCATTACTTGGTTATTCCTAATACAGTCATATGTTTAGATCTCTTTCTTTGACCCTTTCTTAGAACAAATGGATTGTGTGTGTTTTCCCCTAAGTTTTGTGTCAAACTTATCCTAGAACTATAAATTGAGTGGGGATGCCTAGATGATTACAAGAAACAAGAACTATGTACTTGGTCCTGACTCCTGAGCATTGAGGAATCTTATCTAATCTGCCAGTGGGATTGACATCACTTAAGGTCGATGACCTAATGAAAATGACTCAATGAAAATTATATTGAATTAATATACTTGTTATGAAAATATGACATTAGCCAAAAAAGCATTACATCTGAAATTCTGGCCAAACTCTTTGAAAGAAAAAAATTGGTTGCAAACGTCTTCACTTCTTGACTACCATGCATTCAAGATTGAGGCCGCTACAAAATTCGCTTGTTCATGTTTGTTCAAATTGATTGTTATAAAGAGGGAATTCAACATGATTATCATTCTCATTAAAATGCTATTAACTATTATATATTATTGCTTGGGGGTGGTTGTTAGCTCTGTAATAAAAATGATGCATTTACTGATTCAATCAACTCATTCATGATGATTATTCATATAGCTTTATTGGGTTCTTGTTTTCACCTTATTTAGAATAGGGTACAGGAGTGGTTGTCTCAAGCTCTCATCTAGAGTATCATTCGTATGGAGCATGTTTTTCTCCCGGTTACCCTTTTGCGTTCTCTCATTTAATTTTACTATTTGGCCAACTGTAGGCAAAACAGTCATTCCAAAGGCAGCAAATGAAGTGAAATTGATTAACTCTGGTAAAATATTGGAAAACAACAAGACTGTTGGTCAGTGTAAAGCACCATTTGGCGATTTTGCGGGGGGAGCCATAATAATGCATGTTGTTGTACAACCATCTCTTGCGAAAACTAAAGCTGGTAAGTGTCCATGGATTTCTTCATATAAGTAGTACATAACTTTAGTAGCATTGACTTTAGATTATCAGATTTTTGTTTTTCTTTTACACTTGTTGCTGTTGTTTATAACATTATTTGAAAATTTAGTGGAGTTCACATGAGAGCCAACTTGCAGAGCTGGATCTGCCTTCTATTTACTCAAGATTTAAATGATCTAATAAAGTTGAGCCATGGTGATTGATCTAATATGGTTGCTAAGTGCTAATATCCCTTAGTGGATTGATTTAAGATCCCCTTCAGAATATTTCAAATTTCAACCATCTTTTACCAAAATAGGTGATGTAAAACTGCCTGAAAACCAAAATTTATGGGACACTTGTAGATGAACTGAGAGCAGCCTACTCATCTCTATAGATTGGTAGAGAACAGTTTATTTATTTATTTATTTATTTTCAATTTTTTTACATCAAAATGTGGGTCTCTATTTAATAAACATTTCTGAAAATGGACAGTGATGACCAAAAGTAGTACAAGTTATGCTACATGATTGCTTGATGATAGTGAGTGCTAGTTTTAGGTATTGCTCAGCACCCATGTGAATTTCTTTCTAATTTTAGAATTGGTATGAACAAGCTGGACAAGATTGTGATTTTCTCAAGGGTAATCTTCATTTTTTTGTAAGATACTCTAAAGTGAAGGTGGCTGTGAAGTGCGGAAGTGAGAGATTATCCACCCCTAGATCAACATAGCACATTGTTGGTAGGTCCCTTGTATTGATCTAAAGGTGGTAACCCCTCGCTCTAGATGATTCAAATCCCTTGATTCTCCCCGTTTGAAGTAGTTGGTGTAGGAAATAGGGAAAATTCAGTATTTTCAGGTGCAAATGAATGAGGTAGATCTGATGTCCCCACATACATGGTCAAAGGCTATTTTATGCACCAATGGTTCTCATAAATTGCTTCTTAGGCTACATAATCTATTGCCACAATAACCAACCACTCCTCCTGATTTTTTAGTGGTTGCTGTTTGTGGGTGACATTATCAAGTCAAACAACAATGGAGATCTTACCATTGATCCATTGTGTGCATATTTTTCTCTGGTTACATCATTGGGGGGAAGGGTTTACATTGCAACAGCTGGGATTCAAATCCACTGGATGTGTGTTCATGGCTCACCAGCTATTGTTAAATTTTGTCTGCTTTATGCTAATAAAGCAGAGGGTAACGAGGAGAATCATTCATCAAATATAGATAAGATGTGATTGATTGATAAATTAAGGATTTAATTTTGATGCACTTTCAATTAAAAAAATGTTTTTACAGAAGCATTTAATCATGAATTGTTATTATTATTGGTCTAAATCAAGCCAATCGGAATTGTCTCTGATTCCAAAAAATCTGACTGGAGTTAGATCAATTTAGTGTGAAAGTAAAAAAAATTTTTTTGACTCGTATGATAACTATTTCCAAATTCATGTATATGATGTTGGATTAGGTTCCTCTATATTCTTTTATGTTCATGTTACAAGAGAGAATGCGATCCACATTTACACCACTATTATTTATGTTAATGTGTGAATATTGTTTGTTTTTTCTCTGTCATGACATGACATTCTCATGCTAGTGAAGAACATGAGAAAAGATCCTCATCTGATTAATCTCATACAGTAAGGATGAAGATTCTTTCCTTTTCAAAATAAAAAGAAGAGAGTTATGTTCATCGTCTTATCATTCATTTACATGACCATCTCATGTTGACGTAGTCATTAACTTTAAATGAATGATAGGATGACGAACATAACCCTCTTCTTTTTATTTTAAAAAAAATAGAGAATCTTGAATCATATATTAATAGGAAAGTTTGAAAAACATAATGGGCATTGAGGACTGCTTTATGCACGAGTTCTACTGTGCCATTAACCTGAAATGTTGCTGAAATATGCAGTCTGACAATTTGTATCCCTTTTCCTGAACAGAAAAGAAGATTGATGATTCTCCCAAGAAGATTGCCTGCGGTTGTTCCATATTGTGAAAGACAGTTCGTTGAGTTGGAAATCCCCATCACCCCTCCCTGAATTCATCATCAAATATCACTCCCAAACTACAGAAAAAATCACATATGCTTTTGGTTGAGCAAACCTTTTTATGTTTTTCAACATCCATGTGTAAAGTACGTACATATAAGCTTATATATTGTCATTATCATAAAAAAGTTTCTAAGTCGTGACTTCCAAAAACGTCATTCTTTTTAGAGCATTATTGTTTACAAGGTCCGAAGAATAGATGGCACAAAAGCGATTGATTGTTACTATTCATTGGGGGCATGACGTTTTCATTTCACATTCTCTAACGATTGCATGCTAAGCCTCTTGAATGCTCTGGAGTGTTGACTATTGACATTTTTATCAAAGTTGGGGGGAATATGTCATTAACTTTTTTTTAATTATTATTATGCTTGTTATTGTTATTGTTATTGTTGTTATAATTATAATAGGGGAGGATATAATTAATTCTCAGCCGAAAGAACATAGTACCATCAAGGATCTACAATATAGAAGGCCCAGCAAGAATGTTTTGGCTCTTCAAATCATGAAGGAAGTAGTTGACCAAAAAAAAATAAATAAATAAAACCCTACTAATGATGAAATTGTGAACTATGGAGCCGTTGAAAAGTCAAATACAAGAGAAACCAAACCTTCTGTTTTTAAAACCACGATTTTCACCCTTGCGTTTTATTTGGGGTTTTTACATTTATATGGTTTTGGAGGGGATAAGATCTCAAAGTATGGGTAGAAAAGAAAAATTACTAAAATATGGGTCAAAATTCTGAAATCGCCATTGTGTAGGGCGATTTCAGAAAATCGAAAAAGTAAAATAAAAAAAAATTAATGTCTGAAATCGTCATAGGGGTGGCAATTCCAGAGTCTGAAATCGCCACCCCCGTGGCGATTTCAGACATTTAAAAAAATTTTTATTTTACTTTTTCGATTTTCTGAAATCGCCCTACACAATGGCGATTTCAGAATTTTGACCCATATTTTAGTAATTTTTCTTTTCTACCCATACTTTG
>QANU01091945.1:1071894-1085709 GCA_003254905.1 Nissolia schottii | reverse complement strand
TTAAATAAATACATAAAATGCGAATGCTTCCATTATTAGTTCAAAACTTTCGACCATTTTCTTAACCGATGCTTTAATAATTGCAATTATATTTTCATAGCTCATGTTATCATCAAAATTCTTTAATTGAATATTATAAGAAAATTGACTAGGATTATAATAATTAAAACGGCGACAGAATCATTGCCTCAATCAATAAAAAAACCTAAGGCTTTTACATTTTGAAACCCTACGATGACCTCATCCCCACTCGAGGGAAGCAAGAATAAGACAAAGCATTGAATTCCCTACTAACGCAACCAACTCCCTCTTTATTCTTCCGCCCAAGCGTGAACAAAATTAATATTTCTGGTAAAGAAATGGGACTTGACTTTGGGACATTATGACAAGTCACGGGCAACCCAGGTCACACTGCATCATACATACATTACATACATCACTGCCTCACTGATCTCATCTACCTCGCCTACAAGGTAATGTTTCAACGGGCACAGAGAATGAATGACAGTAGGGGACCCTGTTTCTTTTTTTTTTCCTCCTCTTCCATTTTTCTTTCTTAAATTGTTGAGTGGAAAAGGACCTCAATGCTTGACTCTAGTATATAATGCCAATAAGCTAATGCTATGAAAGAAAACTCTTAGCGGGTGATCATACTTAATGCTAGTACAGTTCTATTAATGAATGCGTACACAAGTGTGAAATGGCCAAAAGCATATACCACCATCATGACCAAAAAGCAAACATAAAGCAACAAAAAAGGTAAGGCAATTGGGTGTGTGGAACTTTATCCTCAGTCCTCACCTATTTCCTATCATATAATATTATAGTACCATATTTCAAGCACAATACTCCTCTGATCACATTTCAAAGAAACCATCCAACTTCAAACACGCAAGTGAAAACATTTTGGCATGTACCTATATTATATGTTGTGTATATACATCATGTGAAAAGAATTCAAAGCAAAAAAATCCCAACCAAGTTCATCATATGGCCTAACCCTCCCACAAAAATCAAGCAGCCAAAACAAAACACACTCAAGCCTCACTCAACAAATTTGTCCAAGGAAGTAGTGCCTAATGGTATATACTCTATAGTCCCTTATGGTTGGATGATCAGTTAATATCAAAATTAAGACCACAATCACATCAATCATATGGAGGGTTGTGATGTCTAATTATCATTCAAAGCGTGATCATCATCAAAGGCAGGCCACGGAGGAAACTGAAAGGGGGTAGAGGAAGGTGTTGGCATACTGAAATGAGACGGTGCCGCCGTTGCGCAGGGCCTTGCCGTCGTTGACGAGGCAGTCGTTGTAGCGGAGTCGCTTGAAGACCTTGGCGTTGATGAGCCGGGCGGAGCTGAACCAGCCACATGTGAGGTGAATGGAAGAGATGGCGCAGCCACTGTTGCACATGTTGACGATCTTGACCCTGTAGGTTGGGATTCCACTCGGGTCTGGGTCCGTGGGGCCTTGGCTGATCACTATATCAGACTTGCTGCACTTGTTGTCACCCCATATTCGGTTCGGTTCCACCCTTCCAGCCACTGCCACAAAAAGAAAGGGGGGTTTTCTTATATATTAAAAATAAACTCAGTAAAGTATATACCTTTTGCATCAGAGGAATTCAGGTTCAAAGAGCAAGAATATGATCTAGTTCTACACCATTTACCACTAGATAAATCACTTGTTACATTAAAAATTGAAAACATAGAAGAAAAAAAAGACAATAATTACTCAAAAAATTAGCGATTCAAAATACTAGTACAAGTAAAATAAACAAGCAAAAAGATAAGATTATTATGGTTTTAGAAAAGAAAGTGGTTCAGTGCTTCTGCGCTATAGTACATGAATAATTTATATTACGTTATGGTGATGAGGACAAAGAACAAGTAACAACAAACAATAAAAAACAAATAGCCATCCAGTGATCCAGGAAGCCACAACGAGACAAAAGAATTCTTATCGAGAGATTATTTATTGATGGAAAGGCGGAGCGAATCAAACCAAAAGAATACAATACACCACAAAAAGGCTATAGAACGCGAAAGCAACTTGTGCGAATTTGGGGGGAAAAAATAAATGAATGATTCAAAAACACTTGTGGTGGCTCACATCATTTAACAAAATTAACAAATTCGAAGTCTCTCAATCAGGTGAAAGGCATTTTTGTTCATTACCACGATGAAGAAGCTTGCGGTGCACGTTGGTTCCTTCCTCCTCCGCACCAAAGGACACCATCGCCGCGGTTCCAGTACGAACCACGCCACCATAACCTGCAACTCCGTTCACAAAAAATGATTAGGTAAACAAAATAAAAAAAAATATTAAAAATTCATCATAAAACAAAACTCACCAAAAAAAGAAAAAAAAAAGCAACAGTCACCATTACACAGAATCACCTAATTTTCTTTAACATTTGAAATATGATATTACGATTTTTCTTCCAACAAAAATGCATATATTGAGGAACGAAAATCACGCGATTCTCTCGGTGATAGGTATGTGTGCGCGCGCGCTTCTTCTTTTCTTTGGCCCGGTGCGCTTCTTTGTTCTTATGCTATATGTGAATGAAGCTTTTTCAGTGTGTTGATTTATGCAAGATGGAGAAGTAAGGTACCTGTGAGAAGAGCGAGGAGCGCGAGGGAGACGAACAACGATGCGCTTACGGTAACTGCGATCCGTCGAACCGAACTGAGTTCCATGGAAACACACAACGCGGCGGGTGAGTCGAGTCGGAGACGGTTGGAACTCAGAGCGAACCAGGGAGCGAGTGAAGCGAACGAACCGTCTGGACTCTCTCTAGAGCAACACGGAAGAAAGGAAGATGAAACAAAAAAGAGTGATTAGAAACCGCAGAGGAAAGGTAAGGAGTCATTTATATAGGCACATCAAATCACCATCAAAATGTCAAGTTCAACAAGTCACTACTAGTCGAATAGCCGTCGATTCTCAAAAAAAAAAAAAAAACGAAAGGTGAAAAGACTTAAAAGGTCACGGGGCTACGGTGAAGAGGAAAAGAGAAAATGGCATTGATTTGATTCAATGTGACAAAGCCAGCTAGCAACACTATATACTACTACTACGAGTACCATATACAACCAGAAAACAAATTTGAATTATTAGTATTAACTCACTCACTCACTCACTCAATCAATGAAGTATATTTCCTCTGGCGTTGTATTTGCCGGTAACCGTGTAACGAACACTCACGCAAGTCGAAACGAAATAGTGGAAAGAAACATACAGGGGCGGCGAGCAGGAAAAAAACAGTGTGGGAAGAAGGAGAAGAAGAAAACGCGTTGTGTAAACCAAGCGACAAATATGGCAGAGGAGGAGATAGAGAGAAATAGAATCATCAAAAAGGCTAAGCAGCATTTATTTATTTATGAGAAGAGAGATGCATTTGGCCCCTTTTCATTTCCCCATATATGGCAGGCAGACCAAGCCCACAGCCACACTTAGGTGAAAGAGAGATAGCACTGTCTATAGGGCACTAGTCTGATTTCTTTTTTGCCCTTTTTCTGTTAAGAAGGATTAAGGAGGTGTTGGAAAATTGGAAATGGAGGGCTTCATTTTCTCTTTCAGTTTTTTTTCCCTTGTTGGTTTTGGGTTATTACTACCTTACCCGCCCCTGCCTCTATGATTCTATGTATGCATACAGCGTTGTTGTCACTGTGCTAGGCTTATATACCAGTTTTATTAAATTCTTAAATTCAAAAAAATTGTGATGGGTTTATTTATGTCTTAGATTTTTGGGTTCGGCAACTATGGTTAAATTGGAACCGCACGTGGGGTTGTTGTTAACCGTGTGGCTCCTTGGGTTGGCTTCATAATGATACAAATTGAATGAATGAGATTTATGATGATGATTATTATTATTATTATTATTATTATCTCATTCATTCCCATCCTCCTTAATGATTAGCTACCCTAGCTAGCTCCCTCCCTCCCCACTCTCTCGCCTTTCACAAAGTAAACCTTTTTCAATTCTCAGGTGCAATATACTAGTAAAATAATATTACTACAAAAAATCGGTTACATTTTTATAATGAAATTTTATATTTTTTGAGTGTAACTTTATTTGATGTTATGCGATACATACATACATGCACATGAAAGGTCACGCGGTCCAACCAGAATTGTGAATTGAGGGCACATAGCATTTTCTGTTATTTGTGCAGGTACAGTAGCATATAACCAATACAGTGGAGTGGAATGGCGAATGCGTATGTGGCAGCAAAAAAGGGACCGGGCCCCCCGACAACAATTGCAATTCTTTGGCTAATTCAATTCATCCACGCTGCCCCCTTTGTCATAAAAGAACCAACCGGCAACGAAGTCTAACCAACTCATATTTGTCCTTTTCTCTCCATAATTCGCTTTTTTTTTCAATATTTTTTTCCGGAAAAGTGCATTTTTTTGCATTTTTGTTTTGCAATCGGATCGGCACTTTGTTGCGGTTACATTTTTTTGGGTAAATGCTGTGTGTGTTTCTTTCTTCTTGCGTTGAATTCACTGGTGAGACCCAAAAACGTATGTAAGCACTTCAATGACCACGAGAAAAAATGCGTATGAACATTGAACAGTATCGATGGAGCGATTGGATGATAACGAAAAATTTAAAGCATCATAGAATGATTAAATTAATCCAGAAATTATTAAAACATTACTTTCTAAATAAATTCAGATAACTTAAAAGGTTTTTTTTTTTTTAATAAAAGTAGAAATATTTATTTTATAAAAAATAAATACATGAGAGAAGTCCTAAAAGACTACACAAAGCACCAAAGAAATCAATCTAGACAATAATATAGGGGTGGTCTCCCAAATGGCAAATAAGCCTAAACAATGCTAAATAAATAATTCATCTTGAACCTCACAAACTCTTCATTGAAATCACTGGAAGAAAATTGGTGACCTATGAACTCCGATAATATTGCAGTCAACATAATAATGTAACAAAAACAAGAGAAATTCTTAATCCTAAGACTTAAAAGTAACTACGCTCCAAGTTTCTTGAAAGAATTTTTTTTTTATTTCTTTGTTTATAGCCTTTAGTTATCCTTTCTAAAGATAACCTACTCTGTGGGTGCAACCAACGACCATTGACGGCGGGGTCTCTTTACTACAACCGCCTTCTGTTGCAACTGAGGAAAGCGAGGACACGCGACGACAACATCACAAGTGAAGTCTTCTTATGACAGACCCAATCGGAGCACATAAATCATGGTCAACAAAAAGGAAGAGGTTGAGAACCTTTAGAACTCGAAACCACTATGGAGGGGAGCCGCAGGGGCAACGTTAGAAACCTCAAGGGCGGTAGTACTGATGGGGTCGGAACCGAATTGGTAGACCGTAGACTGTAGGGCATCACAAGGGAAACTGCAGGGCACGCTTTGAAACCCTATCAGATCACTGTTGTCAATGAACTTTCATTTCATATAATTTAAAAAGTTTGTAAGATTATCATAATTTTATGAGATTAATGTTGATACATTAACAATTAGTTTTATGTATATATATATATATATATTATTTAAAACAAGTGTTTTTTTTTTTTTGTTGATTGAAATTATTGAAATGTATTGAACTCCACTTAATTTGACTCACGCTGAGTTGATTTACACAAATTTGTATATATTAGAATGAATAAACATTAGATGATGTGATGTAAGCATTATGCGCTTATCACACATGCATAAAATCATATTATGATGTATTGTAGAAGTGCACAAACTTTAAATAGACATATGTACAAACATTATATGACGATTTGCACAAACATTAGGTTCACTANGTCTGATTAGGGTGCACAAACATTATACGACCTTCTGCACAAACATTATATGAACTTCTGCACAAACATTAAGTACTGGGTTACAACACTGATTTCACTGAAACATAAACTAGTTCACAACGTTTTACACAATGCCTTGTGTTTCCACTAAACCCATACACGCTTACATACATCAACAAATTTAATTCAGAAGTTTTGATGCACTTACCAGCGCTTGTTTTCTTTGTGATTGCTGCTACATATTTGTGCAGTGAGCACAGTGTATTTGCTGAAGAGAGACGAGAGTGAAGAGGGATCGACGAGAGTGAAGAGAGATGGATGAGAGCTGTTGAGAGGGACGAGAGATCGAAGAGAGGGACGAGAGTTTATCGTGATGCAATCCTTATTTCTGAGGCAAGGAAGAGGAAGTTTGAAGGACGCGTGTGTGGGACGCGCTAGTGAGTGAGAGTGGTAGAGGGAGGTTAACTAGTGGTTATCTTGAGGGACCCAGTGTATTCTAATACAAGTGTATATATATTGTATGGTTTTAGAGTGTATATATAGCAGAGCTCATTAAGATTATATACACAACGGTGTGAGTTCTTGGGTCATGATCCTTCATAAAATCAAGACGACGAAATGTTCCTGTTCTTACAAAAATCAATAGCATTGACAGTCTAAGGCACGTTTAGATAAGACAGGTTTATATTTTTAACTTTTTAAAAGTCAGAATTTATATTTTAAATTTTTGACCAGTTTAACTATATAATTTATTATTTTCTAAAAACTTAATTTTAGAGTTTTGGTAAGAAATTGAAATATTTAACTTCTAAAAAAACACTTTTTAAAATACTTAAAACAGAGATTTTTTTAATGTGTTTTTAAATACAAAATAACTTATTCATAATTTACTTTTAAATTTTTTTATAATAAATTCCTTTTAATTTGTTTAACCAAATAAGCCATAAATTTAACAGCATACATTCAATTTCTATGTTCTATATGTCAGACACTATTTAATAGTATATTCTTTATTTTGGTACGTATTATTTAATATATTCTTTTAGACGAGGTACCTCCGCTTTCTTTTTTTACTGTATAATATCATTATATGGTCTTTTTTGTGTCTCTTTAAAAAAATTAATATTAATAATACATAAAGAGATCAATTTTAAAACTAGATGTACATGAAATTGTTGTATGGAACCTTTTTTTTTGGTACATATTGCATGAAAATTATTTCTTTATTTTCTAGATCCTAATGTGGCTCTTGAGGAACTTTGTTGATTGGGGGAAATGGCTCCACTCTCTAAAGTCCAAACTCGAAAGACGAATAGAACAGACATGAAAATGACTTCCACACCATGGTGCTTCCGATTCGACTGACATATTAATAAGCACAACCAAAAATCCCCGGGGCCCAAAGTGTAACCTAATTGCAATCAAGAGAAATGCATGGCATCATGAACATGCTTTCTCGGATTGATTACAATGATGAACATGCATGATGCATGTGTCTTAATTATTCATTGACATTTATGCAATCGCATGGAATTTATGAATGACTAGACCACAGGGAGTGGCTATGTAAAAGAATAGTTGCTCTTTTCAAAATTTGGTAGGAATTTTGCTCTGCATTGGCGATTACATAATTTGTATAACCTATGTTACTACCAATTATAAAAAACCTAGCATAATCCTAACATGTTATAACTAAGCATATAAGTCGCTACCTAAGCCTACACATGCAATTACTTAACAATATTGAGCATATAAATAAAAAATAACTGAACTAAATAAATAAACAAGACTGACTTGATCGACAGTACCGCAAAATGGCAAAACCGTCAAAACACTGAGACCTCCACTCACCTGGAAAGGAATAAGACTAAGGAGCATGACACTGAAAGCTTTGAGCAGTGCAGCTTTGGCACCCTAGGTGGAGGAATTGTTTCTCCACAAAAGAAAACTTGGGCAAAATGTTCCAACACTAGGTGGAACCTTAAGATCTCTAAAGAAAATTAGCAACTGAAGCTCTACCAGGGATCTCTATTTATAGGGGGATAAACCCCCTTCCCAAGCCATACAAGTCGGTGTGGGATGAATTCAAAATACTGCTACAGAGCTTAAACAGCGTTGCACCAATGTTTTACCCCTGCAGCAGTTCCCTGACCATTGTAGCACTTTAGCGCCTTTTTTATGATCTTTCCTAAGGTACTTAGAAAGATAGGTCATCACAATCATCCAGCTAGATAATGGACCCGCATTTAAAATGGATCCTCTTTTTTATTTTTTGCCACAAAGGGTATTATTCATCAAACATTGTGTGTCAAAACTGTAACGACCCAATAATTGTTACCGATACGCAAGGGACTAGTTCTCTTACAAAAGCCTCTTAGGAACACTTTTGATAAAAACATGCAATTAAAAACAAATGGAAATTTTCCTTTTTTATGAATAAACATAAACTCTCTACAATAAATACAAGAGTACATGCAAAATACGCGACTAGTTCAAAGATCATGCTTCTATACAATTAGAGCACTCTAACACTCACTCGATCTCTAAAATAAAGTAAATCAAACATATCTTATGGATAGCTTCACCTTAAAGTGACTGCTGACTCAAGAATCCTGACATCGCTGCAACTAAATATGATCTCCATGCACTTTTGCTTCTACATCTTAACCTACAACTAGAGGGGGAGCTTAAGGGTTGAGAACTCTAAGAAGAAGCTCAGTGAGTAGATGATCACCCATAGCACCCACGGGACATTTTGAAACATGGACATACATAATGCAATACATATACTTATCATACAAAAACATTATAATATCATAATAATAGTAATAAAGCTTTCATGAAACATTAAAACAATATCATAGGAAGATATCTAGATAGACAGATCCCAGGAATTATGGTCTACCTTATAATGTACTACCCAAGTACCTGCCTTGATAGTTGGGGTACTCTATCCAAGTCCATAGATTCTTGATAGTTAGTTCAACACACTACCCAATCACCTAGGTCTCGATAGCTGGGATACTTTGTCTGAGTCCTTAGATTTCTTATAGTTAGTTCTGATTCTGACTATAATGGTACCAAGGGTTAACGTAGGTTATCCTTGACTTACAGTTCTATCCTAGAGATAACTTTCTTAAAAATATTTCAAAAAAACAACATGAACATGATAAGTGAAAAAATTAAATAACTGCTAACTGATAACTGAAATAACTAACATTTGAAATTTATGAACATACACATCAATATGCTGATTTTTATGCAATAACACAATGGTCACATGGCTTTATAAAATAGTTTTCCATGATTTCTAAAATAATTTTCATGAGTTCTAAATTATTTTCGTAAACAATTTTGCAATGTTCGTAAATATAATTTTCATAAAAATACATTTTGCAAATAAATTCTTATTTTCTATAAATGCTTAAAATATGTATGAACATAGAATAATGAATAAAATAAGCCATGAGCAACAACGCACACACCTAGAGTTGCTGAAGATCGATTTTCGTCTTTGCAAGCTCGGTAGGAACTCGAATGACACCGCTGACTGACTTGGAACACTCTAACAACATGATGCTGACACTCTATGTAGAGACACTGCTTCCCCACGAACAAAAATGAAACTAGAGCTTGAGAGAAAGTGTGTGTTCAAAGAACAACCTTCAGAGCTATTTGAGTGAATTATCAATTAAAAATACTTAAGGGAGGCTTCTATTTATAGAGATAAACTAACTTTCCATCCATGTCACTACGTCGAGCCACTGTAGTGTGCTGGGAGCACTACAACGCCACCTTTTGCCAAGCCGCTGCAACGTATTAGGATTGCTGCAACAGTCAATTGTTTCTTTTCTTTTGCTTTCTCTCTCTTCTATGGGGTCACCACAGAAACACCACAATAAAATGGTGTTGTAGAGCGCAAACATCAACACATATTCGTTGTAACTAGAGCCCTGCTTTTTCACTCTTTTGCTCCTACGCAGTTTTGGCAATTTGCCACTGTACAGGCCATTCACATTGTGAAGAAGATCCTCTCTCTGACCTCTGATGGTTGGGTTTTGATGAAGATAAGAGACATCAACAAAAAGAAAGGAAAAAAGATGAAGACACATTTGAAGAATTAAGGAGCTCAACAGGACAAGTCAAATCAGCTAAAGGTTTAAGCTAATGTTCAAGTGTTTTACCTTAGAGTTTAATAGTTAGCATTTGTATGGTATAATGATTTAAGGCTCATAGGTTATTGCACTAACACAAGTGAAATGCTTTTTATTGTTAAAATCAATTAGAAACACTTAACTAGGGTTAAAACATCTTTAATATCACTTTCAGTCTTGCTGTAATCGATTACAGGGAGTTGCGTAATCGATTACTGGCATGAACAAATGTGATTTTTCATGAATCAATGTGTTGTTTGGCATTTGAAAGCCATGACAACGCTTCATGAAGAGTCACCTATGCCTATATAAGTCCAGAATTTGTGCAAACACTACACACAACTTCAGAACACATTATTACTTTCATTTTCACAAAGTTCTGACAAAATTTCAATAGGAAATTTCAAAGTTTTTTCAATCCAAAACTTAAAAAAGCCTTTGAGCATTAGTTGTCATATCATAAGTGCTTTCTATTCAGGAACATCCAACCCTGAGTTTAGGATTGACAAAGCTATTATATTACTTCTTCAATAATTGTGAATTAGTTGTGGCACCGTAGTATTCGGTGTGGTTATGTTATTCACTGTAGTGTTCGATGTGGTTCTGTCATTTGTCGTAGTGTTCGGTGAAGGCACTGTGTAACCAGGGGAACGAGTTTGTTCTCTTGTAGTTGTCGGTGTAAGTGCCTTGGGTGTGAGGTTGTACACAACACAAGATTACATAGTGGAAAATCCCTGAATCAGAATAGGGGATTGGACGTAGCCTTCGATGGTTTGAAGGTGAACCATAATAAAACTCTTAGTGTGATTTTCTCTATCCCTACACTTTTTACTTTCAACAATTCATATTTTCGCTGCACTACAATTTTCAGTGTTTCAATTATTTTTGTTTATTGGTTGAATTTTATGTGTTAAGATTTAAATACTATTTGTTACATTAGTTACTCAAAGAACAAAAGAATTGAGAGAAACCTAATTCACCCTCTCTTAGTTTGCTATCTGTAGTTATACACATCATCAATAGGCATTGCACACCTTTCTTGGATAACAAGTCACCATTTGAAATTTTATATTTCAAATCACTTCTTCATAATAGAAAAAAGTTGGCTCTTAGAGCTAAGAAATCAATTTTTCTTGGCTTTAAATCAAGCACAAAAGGTTTTCTTATGTATGACCTCACTAAAAAAGAAGTGTTTCTTTCTAATGTACAATTCAATGACAATGTTTTCCCATTTACACAAAACTCTCATGATTATGGCATTACAATACCTGATTCCTCTACTAATCTTCTCAACTTTGATTGGCTCTACAAAATATCAGATATAACCTCTCTTCATCCTCAACAACACAACATCCTCACACTAGATCTAACAGATCCAACACACGATGAACTTGTCCAGATAATCAGGCAAACTCTTTGTTGCAAATGGATGCGAGTCTGGGGAAGCTACCCACACCAGTGGCGATGAGCAAATGTATTGGTTATGTGGAGGAGAGAATGTGGCTATGCAAGGACTTTGAGGGGGGTGTAGTGTGGAACTGAATCTCCACAGGAAGGATCATGCTTGTACTCAAGATCCTCTTCTTCTTTCTCTTCATCGCTCACAGGTGGAGGTTGGAACGGGTATCAAATTTCCTCCACGTCCTCGTTCAAGACTACTAGTCCCTTTTTAACATCCAGAACTACCCCACTGGTAGCCAAGAAAGGCCTACCCATAATGATGGGGTATTCTTCCTCATGCACACTGTTAAGAATGTAGAAGTCAGTAGGTAAAGTTAGGTGCTCCATCAAAACTTCTACATCCTCAACGAGCTTGAGACCTTCATAGAGGTGATCAGTTAGTTTAAGTTCAGTAAATCCATGATGGGGGAACTAATCATATAGCCTTCTAAATCTTTCTTGGGGTAATGCTCTTTTTGGGTCCTGAAAGTGTAAGCTCAAGTCACTTTGGGCATTGAAATTCAAAATTTGATTTTTAATCATTGAAATTGTAAATTATAGGTCAAATTAGTCCCTCAATTCATTATCATTGTTGTATTGTCACATTTTCATTGATTTATCAGAATAAAAGCGACAATAACAACCATTGAGACTACAAATGAGTTATAGCTGCACTTGAAACTGCAAATAAGGTCACTAAAGCAATTGTCGCGACCGTCACGGCGGCGGGAAAGCGGCGAGATTTTAGGAGAAAAAGAAATTCAATGGAGTTGCCACCAATTTTATTCAAATTAGAAAAATTGGAAAACCTTTATTTAGAGAAAACTGATCTGATTTGAGTTTGGGTTCGGGAGTCGATTATACATAAGGAAAGACAAAAACTTAATTTGTCGGCACCCCTAATACACCCATATAAATGATTACCTTAATTAATCATGCAAACTATTTATAACCTCTAAAAGAAAATTGAGAAAGTTTAGAATATCAAGTTGTCGCAACTCAAATACTCCAAAATGAGTTAACAAGTCGTCGCGACTTAGTTAACATTGTTATTATTGAAACATGTTCAAATATTTTTTTTAAAAGAAATAAGTAAAACGTTAAAAAAATAATTAAAATTATTTACGCATGGGACCAAAAATAATGAAAATTTAATTTTTGCTCGATTTGTGCTCTTACGTATCCTCTGGTGCAATAAGGAACTCAAAGCCACGTAATTCTCTCTAGAAAATATTTGTGTGTTAATTAATTTAGAAAGAAAAAAATTATTTTTAGAGCATCGAGTTGTCACAACCATAGATACTCTGAAAACACGGGATTAACAAGTCGTCACGACTCAGCTAACCAATTTATTTTCACGTCAAAATTTTTTTGTGTATTAATTAAACTAAAAAAAAGTTTAAAGTATCAAATTGTCACAACTCAGATGCTCTAAAATGAGTTAACAAGTCGTCACGACTTAGCTAACATTTTTTATTTTTATGCCATTCCTCCCCCTTTTTTCTTTTCATTTATTTTTTTTTATAGCAAACATACAATAATAAAGAAACCATGCTTTGGGCCCAAAACACACGGCCCAAACAAAAAATGGAATAATAAAAAAAATAGATGTAAACAAAGAAAAAATACAAATTGCAGTCCAAAACATACAACCCAGACAAAAATGGAATAATAGAATAACAAAAAACGATAAGCAAACAAAAATTTCAGCCGAAAACATATGGCCCAAAAAATGAAATAAAAACAAAGAACAGCAAATAAAAAAATTCAATCAACAGCGGGCCCAAACGGGCCCAAACTCAACCAGAAAAAAATAAACAAAAAAATAACAAATAAAAAAACCAAACCCATTCTCCCCGTTTCTGATCTCTCTCTCTCTCTCTACCCTACCGTTCCCATCTCTCTGTACCTTCCATGTCTTTTTCGTTTTCCCTTTGTCAGCAACCGGCGGTGGCGCCGTTTCTTCCCTTCCCTCTCTTCCTGTTGGCTCCCTCTGTGTGTATCTCTCTCCCTCTCGACTTCTTCTCTCTCCCATTCTCGGTTTCCTCTCTCCTCCTTTCTTTCGGTTTCCGCAACTCGCCGCCGCCATGGCGGGTTGCCGGCGACGGCGAGTCCTCTCTCTCTCTCTCACTCTCAAACCTCTCTCTAGATCTATTTTCTTTCCTTCTCTCTCTTTCCTAGATCTGTCTCTCTCTCTTTGGGTTTCTTTCTCTCACTCTCGGTTCCTTCTCGCTTTCTTCCTTTCGATTTTTGCAGCTCGCCGGCGCAATGGCAGGTCACCAGCGGCGGGGTGCTCTCTCCCTCTGGTCCTCTCTTTCTGTTCACTCTCTCTGCTCAATCTCCCACTCTCTGTTCACTCTCCCTCTCTCTGTTTGGGTGGGTGTGTGTTAGGTTGTTTTGGATCTGTTTGGTTTGGATTT
>QANU01091945.1:1059242-1071861 GCA_003254905.1 Nissolia schottii | reverse complement strand
TTTTTTTTTTTTTTTTTGCAGGTATGGGTGCACGTGTGTTGTGTTGGGTCTGCTGGGTTTGGGTTGATTTTCTGCTGGTACGGGTGTATTGTGTTGTTGGTGGATGGTTTCGGATTCTGTGAGGGTGGTTGCTGGCGGTGGTTGGTGGTGAGGCTGAAGATGGTTCGGATTCTGTTCTTACATTTTTCCTAAGGTTTATTGATGATATTTACCGAGTTAGGTGATTAATTTTTAGTTATTAAGATTGTCCTATAGTCTTAATGACAATCATTTCCTCCTAATGCATAATCATAAAAAAGCACATAGAGCATAGTAACTATCATAACTGGAAAACTACAATGTACCCATGCTTTTCCTAAACTTTTGATTTCCATGCTTAAGACTTCACCTCAAGGTTTTTGATAACTCTAAGCTCATTTTTTACATTTATAAACACAAATTTTTAACCCAAAGTCTCGAAATTACAGTTTTATACCCTTCTTACCCAAAACACTGTTTTTACCCATAAAACCCAATTTTTTTTTGAAATTTTAATTATCGAAAATCTGAAGGGCCTAAGACCTCGCCCCAAGGTTTTTTATAGCTCTAAACTTATTTTTCATGAAAACAAATCTAGATTTTTAATCATATTTTTTGAAATTTCTATTTTGCCCTTATTCACTTGAAAACGCCATTTTACTTAATTTGTCTGAAAAATTCAACGGGAGCTCCGAAAATCTTGAAACTTAATACCCCCACTCGATTTTTCATGTAGATTTCAAAAATGATGTTAGTTTTTAATGTTAAAATCCTAGCATACAGTTCGTATTCAGACTTGCTCTTTTCATATTTTAAACCTAGGTATACTTAAATCCCGATGGAGTCACAACACATAACATAATATATTTTTCGACATCCAACACACAACACACATAAATAACCAAGGTAGTGATTTAGCCAAGGTTTACCCACTATTTTAAGAAGGTTGGTGTTGGTGAGGAAAGCTTGGAGTGAAGTCACAAGAAGCCTTGGTGTTCCAAAGCTTGAAGTCACTTTCTTTCAAGATGGAACTTGAGAGTGGAGACTAGTGGCTGTGTGGTTCTTGTGAGGGGAATGAGGTGAGTTTTTCTTGGCCACTAATAGGAGAAAATAAAGAGACAAAGATCGTGGTGTGTTGGCCTTGGGGTGTTCAGTTCTCCCTTGGGAACAAAGGAAGCAAGGTAGAAAATGGAGAGGATGATGGATGCACAATGACTTCTAGCTCTTGGTCTTGGAGATGAGTAATGAAGAAAACAAGTTGGAGAAGAAGATGAAGTGGAGAGTGGGCTGCTGAATGGCTTCGATTTTGTGGGGAAATTTTGAGAGAAATTTGATTAAAATTGAAGTGAGTGACATGATGGAGGTAAGGTAGTGAATAGTGGAAAGTATGGTTGAAGGGAAGGTGAGGTATGGTGGTGTAAGAGAAGTTGGTGTGGCTGCATTGTGCGTGTGTGGGTGTGCAAATATGATTTGAGCCATTGTTGGTTCAAAAATTGTTACATGTTTGGTTGTGTTTGGTCGTGTATAGTCATACGTGCGCAGAAATTTAACGGGTATTATAAAAATTATCTAAACATAAAAACACATTGTACATACACTTCTAATAAGGAATTTAAATTAACCCAAGATACTCGTAATTTTTCTTTCATAAAAGTGTGTTTGACGGGTACTTTCGATACGTATTTAAATTCCGATGACGACCGAAAATTAATCCTAATCTCGCGAAATTTCGAGAGACGAGAAAACCATTATTTTGACTGGTATTTTTAAAAAATAAAATTTGTGATTTAATTTTTCAATCTAAATAAACGACTCGTATATTTATTTATTACTCGAAATCCTTTCTAACGAAAAAAATAGGATATTTCATATCCATGGAGGCCATTACTGGAATGGTAATTGTGGGAAGTTTAATTGGTCCAACCTTGCTTGCTTGGCTCTTTCACAGCCAATCGACAATGATAATTGATGAGTGACCAACCATAATAAGTTGCTACCCAAGCCAAAAACAAGTCACCTTAATGCTCCTATAGAGTTCTCCCCAGACAACTACTTAAACTATATAATATAGTAATATACATATTTTTTTAAAAGAAACATTTTATATTACTTCTTGGCTTTAACATCAGCATATCCACATTATCCGTAACACTTACCACCTCTAGTTTTGCATATATTGTACTTTTTCCTCAATTATGAAACTCCAAATACTCTCTCCCCAGTTGACCTGAAAGGCTAAAGCGAAACTATATAATTTACTTGCATTAAGAAAAATATAAAACCCACAGTTTTCTGTTCTAGAAAAATTTAATTTGAACACATGCAGGCATTTCCCAATAAAACAAATAGGGAAGGTTACAAGGAAGTAGTAAACAACAAGTAACACTAACAAACGAATTAGAAAAAAATCGCAAAAAGCGGTCTCGTTTACGTCTTTCCTACAGTGACGTTGATATTAAACACTACGGAAATAAGAATCAATCGAAATTGGATTCAATCAAATTAATATCTCGTGTTTTGCATTTTATTATTTTAGATTCTCTTTTTCAAGTTCATTCGTGTTAATGTACCCAAAAAAGAAAAATGCATTGGTGTTCAAGGCGGCGAATGAGGATGCAGCAGTAGGGCCAAACTTGTCACTGAAACAAATATCCAAGGACATTGCCGGAATGTAAAATATTAGGGAGATGTTTATTTTTATCACTTATTTTTATAAGTTTAATTGTTATGCATTTTCTAACTAAATAATTCTATATGAGTTATTATTTCCTTAATAAGAGAGAATTAACTTTTTTTATACTCTAAAGATTGTACACTATGTAATCAGATTTTTTAGATATCTATGACCTTTAAAGTGCTTAATGTAATGACAAATATAATAACTATTTGTGCTTACATATTTTTTTCTTTGGGAAACTCTTATTTTATATAAACTATTTTATGATATCCCGGGTTGCCTAGCTCAATAAATTTGGGGGCAAAGATTAGCATTAAAATTATTTGAAATTTAAAAAAAAAATAAAGGAAAAAAAAAGAAGGAATGATTAGGTAGGAGAGGGGTGCATGAAGGTCGGTGAGGTGGCGCGCATAAAGATAATTAGATGGATAGAGAGATATCATGAAGGGGAGGAGAGGGATAGAGCATATGGCACTCGCTGGCAGCGCCCCTTGACGACCACATTTTCTCGTTTTTATCTCTATCTCTTTAATTTCTTCTTCCAATATTCCTTCCTCTTCCTTTCATCTTTGCACCCCCACCCAACCACCCTCCCTATCATATATAAACCCTTCCTCTACTCTATTTCCAGTTTTCACCTCATTAAAACGACCTTCCTTTAGGTCTCTCTCTCCCTCTCCCTCTCGCGATTTCTTTTTTTCTTTTCATCTTAATTCTCATTTATCTCCGGTATTTGTGCAGTGCCTCTGGTGAGTTCTATTCTCTTTTTTTTTTTTTGGGCGTGTTGAATTCTGTTACTGTTTCTTTTGTTAGCTCGAAAAGCTGCTTCAATTAGATTTTTTTTTTTCGAGTTTGCATCGCTCGATTGTGGTGTTCAATTGGGGTTTTATCTTCTTTGGAGCACCAGGTGTTTGCTCAAATGTTTTTTTATTTTGGTTTCTGTCGTCTCCTTCTTCATATTCTTATATGTAATACTACAATTAAGGTTACAGGTTACTGATTCGTTGATTGAGGTATTTTCAAATTCTTAACATATTGAAGATGTGTTGGGATAAGTTATAGTTAAAAACAGCTTATAATTAAAAAGTGACTTTTTTTTATTGATAAATTGAAATTTAGCTGGTACTGACTCTCTTCTGGCTTTATTTCGTTAATTAGTGTGTCAGCTCTGCACATGTACTAGGCTGATTGGTGTTGTTTTTCCTTTCTATTTTTAGGCTTTTGGTTTGTCTTTGATTATCATAAACTCTTTCTAGCTCCAAACATGTCGTTATTGGTTTTTTAATTACAAGAAGAAATAGAGAATTTGATACGTTTAGGAAGCAAATGAAGAATATTATTACGTGACACTCACCTTCATCCCAAGGCTTACATTTATATTTTCTTAAATTATGATGACCCTGAAAGAATGTCTTTAAGGGACCATATGAAGTAACTCTTGATTCCTCCCTTAGAGATGTCCATCTTAATATAGGCATCTTGCAACTTTCACTTAAACTTCATTCCCATGACTTTGATTCATTTTTAGAATAAGATGCAATTCTTGCCACTTGTTTGTTATGCTTTTTAGGCAAGATATTGTTTTTGGTGAGCGTTGACATTCTTGGCTGTAATGACCTTCATCATTAGTGTGTGTGTTTTACCAACGGGGGTTGGTCCAAGTGGTAAGCGGGTTGGTATCGCTTAAGCAAGGTCCTGAGTTCGAGACCTTGTGTACGCAGTTATCCTTGCTGGGAGACTCACCCGTCATAGCCAGGTGCGCGACCCGGGTCGACCTGGATTAGTCAAGGCTAAGATTTGGATACCGGGCAGGCAACCTAAAAAAAAAAATTAGTGTGTGTGTTTTTGTTGTTTATCATATTGTCTGAAATATCATTGATGCTCATCATATGTTCTGAAGTTATGAACAATGGCAGTTCTACTCTATCTGATACCTTGCTTTGGTCAGAGTAATTGCTTTGATTGGAATGTTTTCAAAATTCTTTATGTGAACCATCTTTGGTTTATTCTAACACAATAACAATTTGCATATTATTTTCAACTGTGAGGAGGAGGCTTTGATTGATTGAGTGTCTGTACAAGTATTTATTTTCTCATTTTCAGTGAGTGTCATTCATAATTTTGGTTACATGATGCTTGCCATGGGGACGGGTTTTCTCTAATAAATGTTGATGTTCTGAAAGTGAAAGTCTTATGCATGTTTACATGCTTATCTGAGTGCATTCTGTTATTTCAAGTATGCTACTTGTTGGCTTATAAGTTTCATAAATAATGCAGCCAGCTATTCAGGAATCATGGCTAGGGTTTTGGCTCAGTCAATTAATGTCCCTGGCCTAGTAGTTGGGCAAAGGCATGGTCAACACAAGGGATCAGGAAAATCGAGAAGATCGGTCAAAATGATGTGTGCTTTACGAACAAATGGATTAAGAATGTCAGGTTTCTCAGGGCTACGTACTTTTAATCCTTTAGATACTATGTTGAGACCTGGACTCGATTTTCATTCTAAGGTGTCAATTGCAACTTCTTCAAGGCGAGCTAAGGCTACCAGATGTGTACCCAAGGCCATGTTCGAGCGTTTCACAGAGAAAGCAATCAAGGTAATTATGCTAGCCCAAGAGGAAGCAAGACGTCTTGGTCACAATTTTGTTGGCACAGAGCAGATTCTATTGGGTCTTATTGGCGAAGGCACCGGTATTGCTGCTAAGGTTCTAAAGTCTATGGGAATCAACCTTAAAGATGCACGTGTTGAAGTGGAGAAGATAATTGGAAGGGGTAGTGGATTTGTCGCCGTTGAGATTCCATTTACACCCCGAGCAAAGCGTGTTTTGGAACTCTCACTGGAGGAAGCTCGGCAGCTAGGTAAACAATTTTTTCATCTAAATTTGTATTGTATTTTTTGTATTATCTAATTTCTTAGCTGCAGAAAGCATTTGTATCTTAACGGTCGATTTTTCTCCATTTGTTCATCATTCTATTTCTTTGTAGTTTTCTCATGGTTTTTTTGGATTGATTGTCACTTGAAATAAGGTAGAAGTGGTTGGTATTGGGTCCAGTACATTTATCTATTCTACTTTAGTTATCTAAGGTTTGATTACTAATAGTCATGGAAGGCGAAGAACAAAGTAAAAGCACTTTGGATAATCTGCCATATTATGGGAAGGGTAGCTTATCACAAGTTACGGAAAGAAGAGAAAAAAAATCATGAACCATAATGATGCAAACTGACAATGCTATCTCGTCATAATGTTCTGCTTGATGTTTCATGCATGTCTATTGAGCTAATTGTTCCAAACCTCTACACTTATGGTGTGTCGCCACTAGATGATACACTTAAAACTGAGTTAGAGGCTATTTATGAAGGTTATTTTGTTTTTATTTTATTTCTTAAGTGGATGGCCTAATATATGGGGATAAATTTATATTCAGTTCATCAGTTGTAATATGTTGTCTTAGCTTGTGGATCTGAGTCGATCTGAGTCTTATAACGTTAAAATTCAGGTCACAATTATATTGGATCTGAGCATTTGCTTCTTGGTCTTCTTCGAGAGGGTGAGGGTGTAGCAGCACGTGTTCTTGAAAACCTGGGTGCTGATCCAACTAATATTCGCACGCAGGCAAGTATTATTCCCTTATGTACTTTTTTTCTCACATATTTCTGCATTCATTACTCTTTTTTTTGGGTACAATACATAAATACCTTTTAATATTAACTATTTTGTTACTGGATGGGCACAGGTTATTCGCATGGTTGGTGAGAGTGCCGACAGTGTTACTGCTACTGTTGGGTCAGGAAGTAGTGGCAATAAGATGCCAACTTTGGAGGAGTATGGCACCAATTTAACCAAGTTAGCAGAGGAGGTAATTGACAGTTCCTAGTTTTCTGTGACAGATGGTTGACTGCAGATTATGCTTGTGTAAAATATTAATTATTTCTCCTCCACCACCAGGGAAAATTGGATCCAGTTGTGGGAAGGCAGCCACAGATTGAACGTGTCACTCAAATTTTAGGACGTCGCACCAAAAACAATCCTTGTCTTATTGGAGAACCTGGTGTTGGGAAGACAGCAATTGCTGAAGGTCTTGCTCAGAGGATTGCTAATGGTGATGTACCTGAAACCATAGAGGGGAAAAAGGTTAGTAGAAATCATTGTCTCTAAAGGTTGTAAAATTGGTGCAGTTAAATTGATGGGATTTGTAGTTCTCTTTTTCAGTACTATTAACGTCTTCAAATTTGCTGGATTTGGTTGTGCAAAGTAATTTTAAAACAATATCTTGTTTATCTCTCTGTGGATCTTACATGTTGAAAAAAAGGAAGATTTGTTTCCCAACATTGTTCAGCCAGTACCTATGGCGTGCTGTCCCATTTTCAGTCATCTGATCGTGTGTAATTCATGTTAGCATCTCAGTTTAAGATGCGAATTGTTGAAAATTCTCATTTTGTGGGAGTTTATTTTGGGCGAGTCCTGAATAACATGAAAGCCTTTTTGCATATTTATGGACATGATATCTCTAGACTATTACATTAATGGCAAGCAAGTAGTTAATCATGTGTTTTACATCTCTTCTTTTATTATCTTGTCAAATTTATGGTTGTAAAATATTGATGGTCCAGACCAATGCTGTTTTGAAGGGGTCATATTTATACTTTTATTTGTATTGAATAGTTACCCTTTGATAACTTTTCCATTATATTCTAATTATGTATACTGCTGTGTGTGTTTAGGTTATCACCCTTGATATGGGACTTCTGGTAGCTGGAACTAAATATCGTGGTGAGTTTGAGGAGAGATTGAAGAAGCTGATGGAGGAAATCAAACAAAGTGATGAGATTATACTTTTTATCGATGAAGTGCACACTCTAATTGGAGCAGGAGCAGCTGAAGGGGCTATTGATGCTGCTAACATACTAAAACCTGCTCTTGCTAGAGGTGAACTGCAGGTAATATTCCGTTGATGTGTTCAAAATGATTAACTGCTTACTGACTCTGATATTGATATGGATATATTATGTCGAAGGCGGAGACAGAATGGATATTTGATTCTCATCAAAAATTGAAAAAGAATAAAATATCCCTATCAACTCCATCATCCGCACTTTGCAAAAAGGATGTATGGTCTTTCTTCTGGTTGTTCAATGTTTGTAAACATTTAAAATAATCGTGAGAGTTAGTAGGTCTGGTATTGGTTAGGTATCACATGTTAATTATGACGATGGTCAGAAGCTGTTGTTAGCTTGTAGTCAGAATTAAATAATGTGCTGAACTTTCCGAAGTTGCATTGGGTTTTTTAATACGAAAATAAAAGTATTGGTATTCCCAGCAGTTTCAATGTCAGTTGATAAGGATGCAGAATGGTCAATGCTCACCCATAATGAGCATCTTGCTACTTAATTGATATAGTTTAAATTCAGTCACTGCTGTTTATCGTGGAATTGTGCTAAAGAAGTGTTTGCTTATAACTTTTTGCAGTGTATTGGAGCCACCACGCTGGATGAATACAGGAAGCACATTGAAAAAGATCCAGCTTTGGAGAGACGATTCCAGCCAGTTAAGGTACCAGAGCCAACTGTTGATGAAACCATACAAATCCTGAAAGGACTTAGAGAGCGCTATGAAATTCACCACAAACTCCGCTATACTGATGAGGCTCTTGTAGCTGCTGCGCAGTTGTCATACCAGTATATCAGGTTTGTTACTATTCATCATTTTGCTCATCCTCTCTTCATTTTCCGTGTCATTTGATCTGGAGTAGACACTTTTTTATTTTTTCTGTGGCGCATGTTTATTCTAAAAGTTTCCTGCTGAATCAAGTTGATGTTGATGTTAGATTTCTGAAATGATTTAAGTTGTTGTGCATCATTATGTGAATGAAAATGCTCATTCTGTTTTGTGATTTACTTCTTGCTGCATGTCTCAGCCAAGTATTTCTTGTCTCATAAATAATGTTGATCATGCAGTGATCGATTTTTGCCCGACAAAGCTATAGATTTGGTTGATGAAGCTGGTTCACGGGTCCGGCTTCAACATGCACAGGTACGTTTGCCCAGCCTTCAACTAGCTGTTGTAGTTTCTGTCTTTGAACTAATTGGTCTAGATTTATGTACTTACAGTTACCTGAAGAAGCGAGAGAACTTGACAAGGAGCTCAGGCAGATTGTTAAGGAGAAAGAAGAAGCTGTTCGCAACCAAGACTTTGAAAAGGTATTGTCTTTCGCTGTATGTAACCTGTAAAGTTTTTGCATCAAACAATATTTTCAGGAAAACTTACAACTACGTTGATCCAATGAGATAGTGCTTGTCTTAAAAAAAAAAAAAAAAAAGCAGTGCGCTGATGCTCACTAAACAGAGAGAATGGTTGGCTGATTATTTATTGTAGTTTTAAATTGATTTGTGTTAGCTGTTTGTTGAATTTAAAAGAACAGTTTAGTGTCATAACACCCTGCCCCTCACAAAAAGAAAAAATGTAGTGGCTATTCCTTGTTCAAATGTACAATTTCTTGGTCCATAAATTGTGGGTTGATGATGCATAAACTTCTGAATAGGCTGGAGAACTACGAGATAAAGAAATGGATCTTAAGGCACAAATCTCAACACTTGTGGAGAAAGGCAAGGAGATGAGCAAGGCAGAGAGTGAGGCAGGAGACTCAGGTCCAGTTGTGACTGAAGTTGACATACAACAAATTGTCTCCGCTTGGACTGGTATTCCTGTTGAGAAAGTCTCAACAGATGAATCTGACCGCCTCCTCAAGATGGAAGAGACTTTACACAGGCGAGTCGTTGGTCAGGATGAAGCAGTGAAAGCAATTAGCCGGGCTATCCGTCGAGCCCGGGTTGGCTTGAAGAACCCTAACCGTCCAATTGCCAGCTTCATCTTTTCAGGTCCAACTGGTGTGGGGAAGTCTGAGTTGGCCAAAGCATTGGCTGCATACTACTTTGGCTCTGAAGAAGCCATGATTCGACTAGACATGAGTGAATTCATGGAAAGGCACACAGTCTCCAAACTCATTGGTTCACCTCCTGGATATGTTGGTTACACAGAAGGTGGTCAACTGACTGAGGCAGTTCGGCGTCGTCCTTATACTGTTGTGCTCTTTGATGAGATTGAGAAAGCCCATCCTGATGTATTCAACATGATGCTTCAAATCCTTGAAGATGGTAGACTTACAGACAGCAAGGGAAGAACTGTGGACTTCAAGAACACACTTCTCATAATGACATCAAATGTTGGAAGCAGTGTGATTGAGAAAGGTGGCCGGCGGATAGGATTTGATCTGGATTACGATGAGAAGGATAGCAGTTATAACCGAATCAAGAGCTTGGTGACCGAGGAGCTAAAACAATACTTCAGGCCGGAGTTCTTGAATAGGTTGGACGAAATGATTGTTTTCAGGCAACTCACAAAACTTGAGGTGAAGGAGATAGCCGACATAATGCTCAAGGAGGTGTTTGACAGACTGAAAGCCAAAGATATTGAACTTAGTGTGACAGAAAGGTTTAGGGACAGAGTAGTTGAGGAAGGTTACAACCCTAGCTATGGAGCTAGGCCTCTGCGAAGAGCCATAATGAGACTCTTGGAGGACAGCATGGCTGAGAAAATGCTTGCTAGGGAGATCAAAGAGGGAGACTCTGTTATTGTGGATGTTGATTCTGACGGTAATGTGATTGTCCTGAACGGCAGCAGTGGTGCCCCCGAGTCATTGCCAGAGGCTCTTCCTGTATAACGGGGTTAATCTTTGATAATATACGTGTACTTTATTTAATTTAAACCGTAGTCCTAGTCTGTTTTACTTGTCAAATGGACCTGCACCTTTTAATCAATTGCTGGGTAGGCTTAGTCATGTTTGACCTTAGCCAAGCAAAACAGGTAGAGAAAGGGTGGCAGGGGAAAAAAAGAAATGGAATGTGTGAAAGTGAGAAATAGCGATGGACTATGTAATGACCCGGCATTATTGTAAATTATCGGTTTGGTGCATTCATTGCTTGAAATCGAAATACATATAAAGGATAGGACGAAGTGATTAGTTCAAATACTTGAGATGCTGCAGTAAATTTAGAATAGAGTTAATACTTACCTAAGTTAGTCTTTGGTAAATGCCTCAGTGTATAATATGGTCCCTGAACAAGTTAGTTTCAACTAAGTCACTGAATTTTTTTTTTAGGCCAACTTAATCTCCATTTTTTAAAAATATTTTTGAAGGACTAACTTAAGTATTGACTCTTAGTATAATATGGCTCCCTTGAAAAAAAAAATGGGGTTTGATTCGTTGTTACATGATTGCAAGATTACTAATTTTGCTAGGTTTATTCTTTCTTAGAAAGATGTTTTACACCCTAAGGTTGTGTTTAAGATGATGGACAAGATATAGTATAGGGAACTTTGTATTTTTTATATCTCATTGAAGTTGGGACAAAGAGACAAATTTTGAATAATTGGAGCCTAAAAGAACATGAATTTGTTGTTTATGTGTCATTGTTCTTTTGACATGTCTCTATTACTAAATGCAACTTAACAATACATGCCTCAAGTATTATTGAGGGTTAACATTGTACTGACAAAAGGATCAATAAAAGGACTATTATCAAGAATTGAATCAAAGATACTTTGGTTGAAGGAGTTTTAATTATAGGGTTTCATTGATGATAGGCTAACCCATTTCATGGCATGTGAAAAAGATTTGCTATGACAAATATTATAAAAATAATAGATCGATGGATAGTCACACAAGATTAATCGGTCTCCGAAGAGTATATATATATATACAATGTGACAAGATGCATTTATGCTTGGAACGAGACTAATGCATGGCTTGAGCTTCCCCCACCACTAGTGACTCGAAAACCATCTTGATGGTAAGAGTTTAAACTTCTGTAACTGGGCCACTTCCAAAATTATCTGTGTTTATATTACTGTTCTTCTCACAATATTTACAGTTCCTTCTTTTTCACAGTATTTATATTACACACTGTACTGGCTCAGGACCAAAAGAGTAGGATTTTCAAATCCTAATTTAGTTTAGGAACGTACAAAGTATGGGGTATTTACATTTATATGGTTTGAAGGGGTATAAAATCCGGATATATGGGCTAAAATTGAAATTTACGAAAGTATGGGGGGGTTTTGAAATCGCCACAGTTCTGGGCGATTTTAGAAATTTGGAAAAAAAGAAAAAAGAAAAAGAAAAAGCAGGTCTAAAATCGCTGTGGGGCCCGGCGATTTCAGAAATTTGGAAAAAAAGAAAAAAGAAAAAGCAGGTTTGAAAAGCTTAAACAGCGCGTGGCACGCAGACTGGGGGGCAGGGGGATAGCCATGGAGGGAGGCAAGGGGGAGGCGACACGTGGCGCCTCGATGATAGCGCCGGACTTTGTTCCCCGGACCTCACCGTTTCCTTCATTCTTCTTTACTTCCTTCGGTATAGATTACCCCATGAATGAAATGGTCCCCCACCCACCTCCTTCACCGTTTTCTTTTGAAAAAAAATTTCTCCTCAGCTATACTCTTAATTTTTTTTTTCTTGCCTCTATTGCTGGTATATGAGGTAATTTTATTTTATGTACATGATTATTTTCTTACATTCATTTCGCTGTTATTTTTTTTTCTTTTCATTTTATATATATATATATGTATTTATCATTTATATTTTTATATACAGATTTTATATATATATATATATATGTATATATTATGTAACATGTGTATATATTATCATTATTATTACTATTATTAATATCATTTATATATATACGGGTTTTATATTATATTAGAGGTATAGTATATATATTTTTTAACCAATTAAAAATATTTTTTTATCTAAGTATTATATTTAAATTTATTTATTTACTTCCTTTTAATTTAATCGTAGATATTATTATTTTCAAACACAAGCTATCTTTCCATTTAAATAATAATTTTTATATTAAAATAGTTA